>CM067373.1:84631053-84656053 GCA_034401795.1 Chaetoderma sp. LZ-2023a | reverse complement strand
TTGGAAAGCTATATTATATTGTGAACAGGAAAGCGATATTATATTGTGAACTGGAAAGCTAAATTATATTGTGAACAGGAAAGCGATATTATATTGTGAACAGGAATGCTATATTATATTGTCAACTGGAAAGCGATATTATATTGTGAACAGGAAAGCTATATTATATTGTGAACTGGAAAGCTATATTATATTGTGAACAGGAAAGCGATATTATATTGTGAACTGGAAAGCTAAATTATATTGTGAACAGGAAAGCGATATTATATTGTGAACAGGAAAGCTATATTATATTGTGAACTGGAAAGCGATATTATATTGTGAACAGGAAAGCTATATTATATTGTGAACTGGAAAGATAAATTATATTGTGAACAGGAAAGCGATATTATATTGTGAACTGGAAAGCGATATTATATTGTGAACAGGAAAGCTGTATTATATTGTGAACTGGAAAGCTAAATTATATTGTGTACAGGAAAGCGATATTATATTGTGAACAGGAAAGCGATATTATATTGTGAACAGGAAAGCTAAATTATATTGTGAACAGGAAAGCTATATTATATTGTGAACAGGAAAGCTATATTATATTGTGAACTAGAAAGCTAAATTATATTGTGAACAGGAAAGCTATATTATATTGTGAACTGGAAAGCGATATTAAATTGTGAACTGGAAAGATAAATTATATTGTGAACAGGAAAGCTATATTATATTGTGAACTGGAGAGCGATATTATATTGTGAACAGAAAGCTAAATTATATTGTGAACAGGAAAGCGCTATTATATTGTGAACTGGAAAGCTAAATTATATTGTGAACAGGAAAGCAATATTATATTGTGAACAGAAAGCTAAATTATATTGTGAACAGGAAAGTGATATTATATTATGAACTGGAAAGCGATATTATATTGTGAATAGGAAAGCTATATTATATTGTGAACCGGAAAGCTAAATTATATTGTGAACAGGAAATCTATATTATATTGTGAACAGGAAAGCTATATTATATTGTGAACTGGAAAGTTGTATTAAATTGTGAACTGGAAAGCTATATTATATTGTGAACTAGAAAGCTAAATTATATTGTGAACAGGAAAGCTATATCATATTGTGAACTGGAAAGCGATATTAAATTGTGAACTGGAAAGATAAATTATATTGTGAACAGGAAAGCTATATTATATTGTGAACTGGAGAGCGATATTATATTGTGAACTGGAAAGCAATATTATATTGTGAACAGAAAGATAAATTATATTGTGAACAAGAAAGCGCTATTATATTGTGAACTGGAAAGCTAAATTATATTGTGAACAGGAAAGCGATATTATATTGTGAACAGGAAAGCGATATTATATTGTGAACTGGAAAGCGATATTATATTGTGAATAGGAAAGCTATATTATATTGTGAACCGGAAAGCTAAATTATACTGTGAACAGGAAAGCGATATTATATTGTGAACAGGAAAGCGATATTATATTGTGAACAGGGAAGCTGTATTATATTGTGAACTGGAAAGCTATATTATATTGTGAACAGAAAGCTATATTATATTGTGAACTGGAAAGCGATATTATAATATGAACTGGAAAGCGATATTATATTGTGAACTGGAAAGCTATATTATATTGTGAACAGGAAAGCGATATTATATTGTGAACAGGAAAGCTATATTATATTATGAACTGGAAAGCGATATTATATTGTGAACTGGAAAGCTATATTATATTGTGAATTGGAAAGTGATGTTATATTGTGAACAGGAAAGCGATATTTTATTGTGAACAGGAAAGCTATATTATATTGTGAACTGGAAAGTTATATTATATTGTGAACTGGAAAGCGAAATTATATTGTGAACAGAAAAGCTATATTATATTGTGAACTGGAAAGCTAAATTATATTGTGAACAGGAAAGCTATATTATATTGTGAACTGGAAAGCGATATTATATTGTGAACAGGAAAGCTAAATTATATTGTGAACAGGAAAGCTATATTATATTGTGAACTGGAAAGCGATATTATATGTCAACTGGAAAGCGATATTATATTGTGAAATGGAAAGCTATATTATATTGTGAACTAGAAAGCTAAATTATATTGTGAACAGGAAAGCTATATTATATTGTGAACTGGAAAGCGATATTATATTGTGAATAGGAAAGCTATATTATATTGTGAACCGGAAAGCTAAATTATATTGTGAATAGGAAAGCTATATTATATTGTGAACCGGAAAGCTAAATTATATTGTGAACAGGAAAGCGATATTATATTGTGAACAGGAAAGCGATATTATATTGTGAACAGGGAAGCTGTATTATATTGTGAACTGGAAAGCGATATTATATTGTGAACAGAAAGCTATATTATATTGTGAACTGGAAAGCGATATTATATTATGAACTGGAAAGCGATATTATATTGTAAACTGGAAAGCTATATTATATTGTGAACAGGAAAGCGATATTATATTGTGAACAGGAAAGCTATATTATATTATGAACTGGAAAGCGATATTATATTGTGAACTGGAAAGCTATATTATATTGTGAACTGGAAAGTGATGTTATATTGTGAACAGGAAAGCGATATTTTATTGTGAACAGGAAAGCTATATTATATTGTGAACTGGAAAGTTTTATTATATTGTGAACTGGAAAGCGATATTATATTGTGAACAGAAAAGCGATATTATATTGTGAACTGGAAAGCTAAATTATATTGTGAACAGGAAAGCTATATTATATTGTGAACTGGAAAGCTATATTATATTGTGAACAGGAAAGCTATATTATATTGTGAACTGGAAAGCGATATTATATTGTGAAATGGAAAGCTATATTATATTGTGAACTAGAAAGCTAAATTATATTGTGAACAGGAAAGCTATATTATATTGTGAACTGGAAAGCGATATTAAATTGTGAACTGGAAAGATAAATTATATTGTGAACAGGAAAGCTATATTATATTGTGAACTGGAAAGCGACATTATATTGTGAACTGGAAAGCAATATTATATTGTGAACAGAAAGCTAAATTATGTTGTGAACAGGAAAGCGCTATTATATTGTGAACTGGAAAGCTAAATTATATTGTGAACAGGAAAGCGATATTATATTGTGAACAGGAAAGCGATATTTTATTGTGAACTGGAAAGCGATATTATATTGTGAATAGGAAAGCTATATTATATTGTGAACCGGAAAGCTAAATTATATTGTGAACAGGAAAGCGATATTATATTGTGAACAGGAAAGCGATATTATATTGTGAACAGGGAAGCTGTATTATATTGTGAACTGGAAAGCTATATTATATTGTGAACAGAAAGCTATATTATATTGTGAACTGGAAAGCGATATTATATTATGAACTGGAAAGCGATATTATATTGTGAACAGAAAAGCTATATTATATTGTGAACTGGAAAGCTAAATTATATTGTGAACAGGAAAGCTATATTATATTGTGAACTGGAAAGCTATATTATATTGTGAACAGGAAAGCTATATTATATTGTGAACTGGAAAGCGATATTATATTGTGAAATGGAAAGCTATATTATATTGTGAACTAGAAAGCTAAATTATATTGTGAACAGGAAAGCTATATTATATTGTGAACTGGAAAGCGATATTAAATTGTGAACTGGAAAGATAAATTATATTGTGAACAGGAAAGCTATATTATATTGTGAACTGGAAAGCGACATTATATTGTGAACTGGAAAGCAATATTATATTGTGAACAGAAAGCTAAATTATATTGTGAACAGGAAAGCGCTATTATATTGTGAACTGGAAAGCTAAATTATATTGTGAACAGGAAAGCGATATTATATTGTGAACAGGAAAGCTAAATTATATTGTGAACAGGAAAGCTATATTATATTGTGAACTGGAAAGCGATATTATATGTGAACTGGAAAGCGATATTATATTGTGAAATGGAAAGCTATATTATATTGTGAACTAGAAAGCTAAATTATATTGTGAACAGGAAAGCTATATTATATTGTGAACTGAAAAGCGATATTATATTGTGAATAGGAAAGCTATATTATATTGTGAACCGGAAAGCTTAATTATATTGTGAACAGGAAAGCGATATTATATTGTGAACAGGAAAGCGATATTATATTGTGAACAGGGAAGCTGTATTATATTGTGAACTGGAAAGCGATATTATATTGTGAACAGAAAGCTATATTATATTGTGAACTGGAAAGCGATATTATATTATGAACTGGAAAGCGATATTATATTGTGAACTGGAAAGCTATATTATATTGTGAACAGGAAAGCGATATTATATTGTGAACAGGAAAGCTATATTATATTATGAACTGGAAAGCGATATTATATTGTGAACTGGAAAGTGATGTTATATTGTGAACAGGAAAGCGATATTTTATTGTGAACAGGAAAGCTATATTATATTGTGAACTTGAAAGTTTTATTATATTGTGAACTGGAAAGCGATATTATATTGTGAACAGAAAAGCTATATTATATTGTGAACCGGAAAGCTAAATTATATTGTGAACAGGAAAGCTATATTATATTGTGAACTGGAAAGCGATATTATATTGTGAACAGGAAAGCTAAATTATATTGTGAACAGGAAAGCTATATTATATTGTGAACAGGAAAGCGCTATTATATTGTGAACTGGAAAGCGATATTATATTGTGAAATGGAAAGCTATATTATATTGTGAACTAGAAAGCTAAATTATATTGTGAACAGGAAAGCTATATTATATTGTAAACTGGAAAGCGATATTAAATTGTGAACTGGAAAGATAAATTATATTGTGAACAGGAAAGCTATATTATATTGTGAACTGGAAAGCGACATTATATTGTGAACTGGAAAGCTAAATTATATTGTGAACAGGAAAGCGATATTATATTGTGAACAGGAAAGCTATATTATATTGTGGACTGGAAAGTGATATTATATTGTGAACAGGAAAGCTATATTATATTGTGAACCGGAAAGCTAAATTATATTGTGAACAGGAAAGCGATATTATATTGTGAACTGGAAAGCGATATTATATTGTGAACAGGAAAGCTGTATTATATTGTGAACTGGAAAGCTAAATTATATTGTGAACAGGAAAGCGATATTATATTGTGAACAGGAAAGCGATATTATATTGTGAACAGGAAAGCTAAATTATATTGTGAACAGGAAAGCTATATTATATTGTGAACAGGAAAGCTATATTATATTGTGAACTGGAAAGTTGTATTATATTGTGAACTGGAAAGCTATATTATATTGTGAACGAGAAAGCTAAATTATATTGTGAACAGGAAAGCTATATTATATTGTGAACTGGAAAGCGATATTAAATTGTGAACTGGAAAGATAAATTATATTGTGAACAGGAAAGCTATATTATATTGTGAACTGGAAAGCAATATTATATTGTGAACAGAAAGCTAAATTATATTGTGAACAGGAAAGCGCTATTATATTGTGAACTGGAAAACTAAATTATATTGTGAACAGGAAAGCGATATTATATTGTGAACAGGAAAGCGATATTATATTGTGAGCTGAAAAGCGATATTATATTGGGAACAGGAAAGCTATATTATATTGTGAACTGGAAAGCGATATTATATTGTGAACAGAAAGCTATATCATATTGTGAACTGGAAAGCGATATTATATTATGAACTGGAAAGCGATATTATATTGTGAACTGGAAAGCGATATTATATTGTGAACTGAAAAGCGATATTATATTGTGAACTGGAAAGCTATATTATATTGTGAACTGGAAAGCTATATTATATTGTGAACAGGAAAGCTGTATTATATTGTGAACAGGAAAGCTAAATTATATTGTGAACAGGAAAGCTATATTATATTGTGAACAGGAAAGCGCTATTATATTGTGAACTGGAAAGCGATATTATATTGTGAAATGGAAAGCTATATTATATTGTGAACTAGAAAGCTAAATTATATTGTGAACAGGAAAGCTATATTATATTGTAAACTGGAAAGCGATATTAAATTGTGAACTGGAAAGATAAATTATATTGTGAACAGGAAAGCTATATTATATTGTGAACTGGAAAGCGACATTATATTGTGAACTGGAAAGCTAAATTATATTGTGAACAGGAAAGCGATATTATATTGTGAACAGGAAAGCTATATTATATTGTGGACTGGAAAGTGATATTATATTGTGAACAGGAAAGCTATATTATATTGTGAACCGGAAAGCTAAATTATATTGTGAACAGGAAAGCGATATTATATTGTGAACTGGAAAGCGATATTATATTGTGAACAGGAAAGCTGTATTATATTGTGAACTGGAAAGCTAAATTATATTGTGAACAGGAAAGCGATATTATATTGTGAACAGGAAAGCGATATTATATTGTGAACAGGAAAGCTAAATTATATTGTGAACAGGAAAGCTATATTATATTGTGAACAGGAAAGCTATATTATATTGTGAACTGGAAAGTTGTATTATATTGTGAACTGGAAAGCTATATTATATTGTGAACGAGAAAGCTAAATTATATTGTGAACAGGAAAGCTATATTATATTGTGAACTGGAAAGCGATATTAAATTGTGAACTGGAAAGATAAATTATATTGTGAACAGGAAAGCTATATTATATTGTGAACTGGAAAGCAATATTATATTGTGAACAGAAAGCTAAATTATATTGTGAACAGGAAAGCGCTATTATATTGTGAACTGGAAAACTAAATTATATTGTGAACAGGAAAGCGATATTATATTGTGAACAGGAAAGCGATATTATATTGTGAGCTGAAAAGCGATATTATATTGGGAACAGGAAAGCTATATTATATTGTGAACTGGAAAGCGATATTATATTGTGAACAGAAAGCTATATCATATTGTGAACTGGAAAGCGATATTATATTATGAACTGGAAAGCGATATTATATTGTGAACTGGAAAGCGATATTATATTGTGAACTGAAAAGCGATATTATATTGTGAACTGGAAAGCTATATTATATTGTGAACTGGAAAGCTATATTATATTGTGAACAGGAAAGCTGTATTATATTGTGAACAGGAAAGCTAAATTATATTGTGAACAGGAAAGCTATATTATATTGTGAACAGGAAAGCGCTATTATATTGTGAACTGGAAAGCGATATTATATTGTGAAATGGAAAGCTATATTATATTGTGAACTAGAAAGCTAAATTATATTGTGAACAGGAAAGCTATATTATATTGTAAACTGGAAAGCGATATTAAATTGTGAACTGGAAAGATAAATTATATTGTGAACAGGAAAGCTATATTATATTGTGAACTGGAAAGCGACATTATATTGTGAACTGGAAAGCTAAATTATATTGTGAACAGGAAAGCGATATTATATTGTGAACAGGAAAGCTATATTATATTGTGGACTGGAAAGTGATATTATATTGTGAACAGGAAAGCTATATTATATTGTGAACCGGAAAGCTAAATTATATTGTGAACAGGAAAGCGATATTATATTGTGAACTGGAAAGCGATATTATATTGTGAACAGGAAAGCTGTATTATATTGTGAACTGGAAAGCTAAATTATATTGTGAACAGGAAAGCGATATTATATTGTGAACAGGAAAGCGATATTATATTGTGAACAGGAAAGCTAAATTATATTGTGAACAGGAAAGCTATATTATATTGTGAACAGGAAAGCTATATTATATTGTGAACTGGAAAGTTGTATTATATTGTGAACTGGAAAGCTATATTATATTGTGAACGAGAAAGCTAAATTATATTGTGAACAGGAAAGCTATATTATATTGTGAACTGGAAAGCGATATTAAATTGTGAACTGGAAAGATAAATTATATTGTGAACAGGAAAGCTATATTATATTGTGAACTGGAAAGCAATATTATATTGTGAACAGAAAGCTAAATTATATTGTGAACAGGAAAGCGCTATTATATTGTGAACTGGAAAACTAAATTATATTGTGAACAGGAAAGCGATATTATATTGTGAACAGGAAAGCGATATTATATTGTGAGCTGAAAAGCGATATTATATTGGGAACAGGAAAGCTATATTATATTGTGAACTGGAAAGCGATATTATATTGTGAACAGAAAGCTATATCATATTGTGAACTGGAAAGCGATATTATATTATGAACTGGAAAGCGATATTATATTGTGAACTGGAAAGCGATATTATATTGTGAACTGAAAAGCGATATTATATTGTGAACTGGAAAGCTATATTATATTGTGAACTGGAAAGCTATATTATATTGTGAACAGGAAAGCTGTATTATATTGTGAACAGGAAAGCTATATTATATTGTGAACAGGAAAGCTATATTATATTGTGAACAGGAAAGCTATATTATATTGTGAACTGGAAAGCTGTATTATATTGTGAACTGGAAAGCTGTATTATATTGTGAACAGGAAAGCTATATTATATTGTTAACAGGAAAGCTATATTATATTGTGAACTGGAAAGCTATATTATATTGTGAACAGGAAAGCTGTATTATATTGTGAACTGGAAAGCTGTATTATATTGTGAACTGGAAAGCTATATTATATTGTGAACTGGAAAGCTATATTATATTGTGAACAGGAAAGCTATATTATATTGTGAACAGGAAAGCTATATTATATTGTGAACAGGAAAGCTATATTATATTGTGAACTGTTGTACATTTTTCAACAATTTTTGTGGACGATGTTGCTGTCTACCAAATTTGTTGGAAAATGAACTCCAGTTCATCTTTTAATTTAATTTGAGTGGTATGGGTTAAACAGAATATCCCTTACATCATAAAGAATATTAACACGTTTCAATGGTAGTACTTTAATAATATCAGAACTCTACTCTCGCACCGTGATCGTGTCTCTATGTCCGTGTGTCTGTCTGTCTGTGTTCTGGAGCGGTATCTAGAAAAACCGATTCGATGTGGCTAAAATTTTAATACAACGGAGGTACAAGAGGATTTCCAGACTAAAAGTCTATTTGCCATCAAAATCTTTTTAGTCATTGATATGATATAGATGAACTACTAACAGAATCAATCTCACACATTTAAGCTGTGCACGCATATACTAAGAAATAAGCGAGATCAAAATTTGAAAATGCCCAAACGGGAATTCTGATTTCACGTTTTGTTATTTCGGCAATCGATAAGCCACCTGTACAGACCTATACGTCACGTGCGTTACGGTGAACATAATCACGCATAGGAATCAAAAGTAAACAAGGCAGACACTAATTCTATTCAATTTTATTCAATTTATTCACCCAGACTTTATACAAAGTATGTGGGGAACATATGTACATTCATATAGTTATATACTAGTGGTGTACAAGTGTGTACACATTTATAGCAGGGGTTTTCAGCAATAACAGTTCGACTGCAGCAGCAGCAGCAGCAGCAGCAGCAGCAGCAGCAGCAGCAGCAGCAGCAGCAGCAGCAGCAGCAGCAGCAGCAGCAGCAGCAGCAGCAGCAGCAGCAGCAGCAGCAGCAGCAGCAGCAGCAGCAGCAGCAGCAGCAGCAGCAGCAGCAGCAGCAGCAGCAGCAGCAGCAGCAGCAGCAGCAGCAGCAGCAGCAGCAGCAGCAGCAGCAGCAGCAGCAGCAGCAGCAGCAGCAGCAGCAGCAGCAGCAGCAGCAGCAGCAGCAGCAGCAGCAGCAGCAGCAGCAGCAGCAGCAGCAGCAGCAGCAGCAGCAGCAGCAGCAGCAGCAGCAGCAGCAGCAGCAGCAGCAGCAGCAGCAGCAGCAGCAGCAGCAGCAGCAGCAGCAGCAGCAGCAGCAGCAGCAGCAGCAGCAGCAGCAGCAGCAGCAGCAGCAGCAGCAGCAGCAGCAGCAGCAGCAGCAGCAGCAGCAGCAGCAGCAGCAGCAGCAGCAGCAGCAGCAGCAGCAGCAGCAGCAGCAGCAGCAGCAGCAGCAGCAGCAGCAGCAGCAGCAGCAGCAGCAGCAGCAGCAGCAGCAGCAGCAGCAGCAGCAGCAGCAGCAGCAGCAGCAGCAGCAGCAGCAGCAGCAGCAGCAGCAGCAGCAGCGGTCATCGTCGTCGTCGTCGGTGTCTTCGTACAGGTCTAGGCCAGAGAGAGGCATTTGAGAGTGTCATAACTATTGCGACTGGTGTCTCTGATCTCATTGTGCAGCACACCTCGGGGAAACAAAATGAGAAAAGCTGTCCTATTTCTGCCCGAAGTATCCTATAACTTTTGCAGCAACTCGGCATAGTTTTCTTTGCTATGGCAATTTGAGAATCGGCAATAGCTTTTCAAATTTATAGTAGTTTGGTCGTGTATAGGAATACGTAGACATACATGATGTTGTTGTTGTTGTTAGTTTGAATAATTTACAGGATTCTTCAAAATTCGTCACCAATATCATTGTTATTGCATAATGAGCACGCATGTGAAAGCGGTGTTGCCGAAATTAGCTTTCTTATTAGTTACCAGCGATATTTGTCATTGATGCTACTACAACATTTCCTGATGAATACACGCATACATGTGTATTTCGTATTAAATTAAACAAATCTATATTCCTCAAATTCGTTATCAGGGTGTGCTCAAAATCCCGCCGATTTCGCGGATCTTCATTGATATTATGGCGCAAGGGAGGTAAATCTGGTCTTATAAGAGCCGGCTGACCAAATAAATTAGCTTGATTACGCCCCGTACAGGTGATCAATTCTCTGTTGAAAATCGATCCTGCATGTTTGTGGCAGACTTCCTGATAATGAGTAAAAGCTGTTTTGTCATTAACTGAGAACCTTTCAGGTGAATCGGTCTGTATTTTCTGAAATAATGACTTATATGTGATTTATTTATGCGACGTTATGTTAGTCTTTTCATGGACACTTTAAAGCTCTCGGACCCGGATCAGATCAAATTCGAGATCTGTGGATATCTCGGAAACTTCTGTTCCGATTCGGCTCAGATTTTAACACAGGAAAGGATGTGACAATACATTAGGAATCTACGACTTTGGGCGTAATAAAAAAAAAATCTTGAAAGTCCGGAAAAAGTCCGAAAAAATCTAATAACCGGAAGGCGAGATTTAAGATGTGACAAAAACTGGAAGGCGAGGATCTGCAATTACTGATGTCTCCTGTTTCTGTTTGCATTCCTTTTTCACAGAGTCAGACACAATGTTATTCAATGCTCTCATTCTTCCAATAGTAACATACTATCTATCGTGAGATATGGGACCGCCTTACATGAATGGCATCAACAAATGCTATTTTATGCAATTACAGGAGAAGGTCCGCGCCTAAAAAAGTCGCAGTCACTTTCTGCAAATTTTTATTCTAGTTGTTGCTACTTTAGTGCTACCTACTACTTGCACTCAGATTGCTCTTTAAATCCTCCACAAGTGTCACGTGGATTTTGCGCTGATTATTTCTAGAATAATTTGACTAAATGTTGTCACAACAACAATTATCAGTCAAATCATTTTCAAATATGTAGCAAGTTTCACTCGTATTTATATTAACAATATTTAGACAGAAATGCGTTATTGCCATAGACAGCAACGGCTTCCAGTACAATTTTTCTCA
This sequence comes from Chaetoderma sp. LZ-2023a, assembly GCA_034401795.1. NCBI lineage: Eukaryota > Metazoa > Mollusca > Caudofoveata > Chaetodermatida > Chaetodermatidae > Chaetoderma > Chaetoderma sp. LZ-2023a. The sequence goes on along the minus strand of CM067373.1, from coordinate 84,644,447 downwards.
AATTATAGAATGGCTCTCTCCCTCCCTCCTTCCCTCCCTCCCTCCCTCCCTCCCTCCCTCCCTCCCCCCCTCCCTCCCTCCATCCCTCTCTCCCTCCTCTCTCTCTCTCTCTCTCTCTCTCTCTCTCTCTCTTTCTCTCTCTCTCCCTCCCCCTCCCTCCCTCCCTCCCCCCCCTCTCTCTCTCTCTCTCTCTCTCTCTCTCTCTCTCTCTCTCTCTCTCTCTCTCTCTCTCTATCTCTCCAATAGACTCCCATAATATAGTGTCTGATATTTAAAACGAATATATTGTCTGAATAGTGCATGCTGGGTAAATTGCTCTATGGTTAAGTGAACCTGGGAGCTTTGAGGCTAACGTGTACCTTCTGTTAGCATTTTAGTCAATATCTCTAAAACTAATTGAGTTATGAACCTCATTCCCATGGCTATACTGGCATTCATGTAGTCATTAAATTAAATTGTGCCTTTGTGAGCCTGATAATGGCCCGGTTATATCGTGGTTAGTAAGAGATATTATCAGTATCATCGGTCAGCTATTTTCGCTGAAGCGTGTTAGTAACACAGGCTAAACATCATTGCCTGTCTTTAAACAGCTTTTCCCTTGTGACCCAACAGCTATATCCGTGATTAGAGTTCTGATATTTTTTAGATGGCATCCTCTCCATTTTCGGTGGCTTCTTATTGTGATTGTTGCCATGGCTTTTAAGACGTCAATATCAGTGATGGCTCTTGCCCAGAATATGGTCACGGTCCTTTGAAAACGGGTACTATGCACGCTGGACAGCTTACCACGCAATGCTCGACCATCATCCGACTTGAAACAAATTTTAACACAACAACGGATCCTATCGTGAAATAGGATTTCCTGACTTGACCTGAATAAAAATAGGGATCAATTCTATTGGTTACGAGTATCTTGGAAACTACTGGTCCTATTTGGCTCACATATTAACGGGAAAAGGTGTGACCGTACGCTAGGATACCATAACTTTGGGCGGGATCCAAAGTACCCAGAAAATCCTGAAAATCCGAAAAATCCTTGCAATATAACAATAACGGGATGAGCGAAGCTCTGAAAGCCCTGATTGCTCTTGTTTGTTTTGGGTTACGTAGGCCTACATGTAAACTTTTATGACTTGCGCAATAACAGTGTTCCTCTCGGGCTTGGTGAATTTGTATTTCCCCGAGCGCAGCGACGCACCCATATTATTTACGCTTATGCCGTCATGCAATGCCTGTAATAGAACAGGAAAAGCAGACAAGACAAGACGATGTTCAGCTTCCCATTCACCATAGAAGGCCGGGGTGGGTCTGCTAAAGTGTATGTTGAAGCTCAGCCAACGGGAAACATGGAAACCAGTATCATTGTCAAGGAGATGCTGTGGATTCACAAGCAGATCAGGATAACCAAACAATACCAGGATGGAGCGGAATCAACATCATGATACGACATGGCGAGCCGATTACTCAGGATACTATAGGCTACCTCGATGCAATCAATTATCCAGCAACAAATATGGCAACAACAGCAGAAATACTGAGCCCGTGAAAGGCAAAAGAAGTCTTCTGGAAGCACATGGATCAGTTTCTGGGATTATCATAAGACTTGGAACATTCCATATGATTTGCAACTTTGGTAAACGTTTCAGGATGCGGAAAAAGGGGATCTTTGTGTCGAAGTGGGACTAGCAGCAGAAGGCTTAGTAACAACACTCATGGAGTGTTGACATTGCAACAGGGTCAGTCAGTGTACATGAGTATATCTATAGGAAGCTATGCATGTTTAGACTTGCAAGGGAGGGATTCGTGCCATGGCCGGGAGAGAACAACCATACCAAGGCAAACCATGTTGAACAAACACTATAATCGGTTGGAGATCTGCATGAAAAGCTCTATTAGGCTTCATCTTACGAGGAGATACTGAACCACAACATATTATGTGTACTTTAGAACTATTCCAAACACACGGCGAGAGTCTTAGAAAGAAACACGGGCCAGTTTCCTCATTTTGAATGTGATTTGTTGATATAGTTGGCGAGATATTACTTGGACTCATTTGAGCTGCTAGAGAGGGTGACTAGATACTGCATATTGCAGCTGTTCGACTCATAATCTCTTGGTGCTTGGCTTATGATAACGAAAACTCTGCTCACAATACGCCTGTATGCAATGCTAAGATGTAAGACCTTTCGAATGATCTACTGTGCGTGGCGGCACATACTTATGGCAAATCTAATATACAGTCAAACATGTCTCTAGCGGACACCGCATAAGCCACCAGAAACTGGTCACCGAAGACAAACAGTCAGCTAAACCAGCTCATTGTTTGAGCTGGATAGCGTCTCGGGACAAAATAAGGTGATTATTCCTTAAGATATGTGGTCTCGCTAGCACACGTCTTAACGATCCATAATCTCTTGGCCTCCAAATGTAGGTTTCGATTATGGACACGTTTGACGCTATACATACAGGTGTGCAATTTTGAGAAGATTGATATATATATATATATATATATATATATATATATATATATATATATATATATATATATATATATATATATATATATATATATATATATATATATATATATATATATATATATATATATATATACATATATATATGGATAGAGAGAGAGGAGACTGACAGTCAGTTGAACGTGAATAGTAAAGTTGAATCCGAAGTGGAAAACCTTTAACATCGCTTCCAGAATCCCCTTTGTCAGATCTCGAACTGCATCTTTGGGAAATACGCAATACCGTAAAATATGTCTATAATGGACAGCATCTGGATCAATATAACGTAGCCACCAAAGACAGACAGTCAGCTAAAACAACTAAATTGCTATGGTGAATACCTTTTGAAGTCAGATGATGGCGATTCACTAAAATGTGCGATCTTGTGATCCTATTTTAAAGTACTACCACCTTTTGGTCCCAAAGGTAGGTGTCCATTATGAACATGTTTTACAATAATTATATTCATTGTGTGCAATTCTGGTAAACGTATTGAGGTGTTTACCTTATCTGAGAACTTGGATCCGCTCTGGATTAATAAAATGAGGAGATGGAATCCTTTTTATGAATTATCATGAAAAATGTAAGCTCAAATCCGGTGTTTTCGGAAAAGACGGGGCATGTATGTGCAGCTCTTGACAGCTATCGGGTGTTTCTAAACTCCTAAGATATGATACTATTAGGAAAACCTATTAGAAATCGGGCAACTTGAATGGTAGCGATGGGTAAAATACTGGGCCTTGGCTGAAGGACTATGGCGAAAACTACGTGTATAACGAATAAGTGTATACCCATGCGAGACACAAATTAATGAACAATCAAGTCAATGTACATTTCATCACACCGGAATAATACTGATCTGCAAATATTATGTCGCCTTACAGCATGACAATGTTTCGCAAACATAACATTCAATACATCAATCTGAAATGTGTTCATATCATCATCGATTATAATATAAATGGTTGTCTAATTGAAATAATACTGTCATCGACATCTACAATTAACCATCGAGTATATTGTGTTATCATAGCGGGACCGCTTGAGAAATCAATAACATTACGTAAGCTTATCGAATTATACAGCCATTACCAAACCGAGGTAAATAACATACATCATATCTAAACCGAATCCCAGGAGACTTTACAAATCTGTTCCCTTTGGAGAGGCGCCTGCTTTATCGATGCTAAATTCATATGTAATGAGACCTGAATCCGTCATAAGACATAGGCAGGGACGAAATTGGGACACGGGGTGGTGGGGTGGGAGTGGGGATGGTGGGTGTGGGTGGGTGTGGTTGTGTGCATGTGCAATGTTTCTGAATTACTTACCTGGGGCCTCAGAATCCTACTACCCAAACTTTTGCTCTATCCTGCCCATCATATTGATACTGGTACTGAAGGTATATCGGTATGCTAATTAATATCGTTACAGTACCGGTGTTCGTTTTTCTAATACCATGAAGCCATACCATGGCTCTCAGAACTGCTATGTTATGGTGTACAGGAGCGAAGACAGAAAGAGCTATGGAAATCCTCTACTGCTTTTTAAGATTGAATAGGATTTTTTTATCAATACATCTAACATATTTCAAGCTTTATAATTATTTGAATGGAAGTTATTTCTATATGTAGGTAGAGAAAACTTCCAGTCAAATTCTCTCCACCAAAATAGTTCTTCAATTATAATATTTCTGACACCAGTGCTGCTCTGTATGGTTAAAATTGTTAATGTGGCGGATGATTGACATCTCAGCATCCAATAGCATGACGTCACTATTCCCTGCATGTACGTTGTCTCTGATGACGTCATAGAAACGGTTGTCTCTGCGTAGCAACATAAGTTCAGTATTGAAGACAGACATGTCGACTCAACAGTTCATTATGTCTAAGTAACAAGATGCGTAGAGGAAAACGAAAGAAATTTCGTCTGAAAAATATTAGGAGATTGTTCTGCTTCTGCGTAAGTAGGTCCTAGACCCTGTGTTAGAAAAGATTTGGTTCTTTCTGCCGGACATATTAAATCTCACAGCCTCGTCTAAGCTAATTCCTCTACCGATATCATACATACATCGGTAGATTTGGATTACATTTTCGGCTTTTTGGGAATTAGTCAATGGTCCCGTTTCTATTCACAATGTGCGTCAACATATATTTATATAAGCTAGATTCAATTTATCGAGTCATAATTAATAACTTTAACCAATTCGTCTACAAATAATCGCGCATTGTCTAGAAAATTATATACCTTGACATATACACCACTGTTATTAAACCCCCACATTCATACCACGATTCTGATTCACAAAATTGTTATTATGGCATACTGTTAGAGGTTTAAATTGTGTACCTTAATATAACGGAACTAAATAAATCTTTACATAAGATGATTTCATTGAGTATAAAATAATATAATTTTAGGTGTGAAGTTGAATTAGGGATACGTGTCTCTTTTTTAACTCCATAACTTAAAAAATTATAATAATTTATACGAATGAAATCATCCTAGGGGCGTATGCTAAGACCTATTTTGTGGGAGTAAATACCAAGCTTAACCTTGAAATATATTAAAGGGATACTACTCTCACCTCAAATGGTGAATTGTACTGGTATATCATTAGCTTCATACACATGGCACATATGTGACACATATATACACACAGTGGGGCTATAATTAAGCTGAGTTGCCAAATCCATCATTTGCATTGTAGGATATATTGCCCTAAATTTAGTAACAGATAAAAAATATACAACAGGAGAATGATACATGTATCACATATATGAGATCAATGATTTATATTTGGGCCGTAGTAAAGTTTAAGGGTGCCCTGGCCGAACTGGAAATTTGGTAACGACGCACACCCAACCCGCACCCCCCCCCCCCCCCCCCCACACCTACCACCACCGCCGCCACCACCTTCACCACCACCACCACCAACCCATCGACTATAGGCATAATTAGTGATGCTGAGATGAAGTATTGCAAATTATACTGTTTACACAGTGGCCACCAAAAGTTATTATTATTATTATTATTATTATTATTATTATTATTATTATTATTATTATTATTATTATTATTATTCAGTTTCCTATTGGAAAACGAGCAGCGTCCAATGACTCTGACAGCCTAGGTGATAAACAATACAGGTAACCCACTCAATAGTATACTATTACTCAATACGTCTAGTCATGTCATTATTTGAGCTGGAGAGTTGGGGCGGGGGGTTCTTAGATAGGCTCTGTATGTACCATTGCGTGCACGTGCACGTATGCGTGTGTACATGTAGCTTCGTGTGTACCGTGTTAGATTTGCGCTTGTACGGTTGTGTGGTTTCTGAGGGCGTGTGTATTAAATTGCTGTGCTTACCTTTCATGCTACGCTCTAAATGAGATACCCATGAACAATTAATATATGTCACAATGTTGCTCCTATATGTCTTAATGTTTGTTTCAGTTGCTTCACCGATACTGGCTTAAAAGATGGGAAGACTAATTTGGTGAAAACATTGACAACGTTGTTCGAGGAGGAGATCGTTTCTGAAGACAAAGAAGACATATGCTGTCCAAGCCAGTGGATACCGAGGCGGAGAAGCTTGGACTTCATCATCAACGCGATTAATCCAGCTGCAGTCTTGATCTTCATTCCCCACGACGTACTGGTACCACGTCCCTTGTGGACATATCCTATGTACCAGCAATACGACTCTCCAGATTCTATTATCACATGGCCTCGTAATGCTTGCCGCACAGTTTCATGTTTGTACGGCCTACCACCATCAGCGTGGTATCTAGCCCTCTGTCTGTGGCACCATTACACTACTTCATTCTCACAGATCAAAGCATGTCGTCACAGTACCGACATATGTCTGAGTGCACTCTCCGTGTTAAATATGTTCATGAGCATAGTCTGTCAGATGGATGATTCAAAAGCTGTAACGACAACCGTCAGCGAGGGTCAGGCCATTCTTGAGATCACTATCACCACGAGTCCAACACATCCAGAGTTATTCAAGGCTCTATTTGGACGCCTGTATTGCTTTAAGAATACTGTTACACATCCTTTAGTTCAGGGTGTGCATGGAGTTGTTGTTCAAAATATTGATATCCGAGAAGACGCCTATGGTGACATTCACCTTCATGCCATAGTGTACCCTGCAGCCAGACAACAGTCAGTAATGCGCAGAGCCGTGATGCCCAGATTCGCCGTGCGCAAATTCGCACTGCGCAGATTCGTGGTGCGCAGATCAACAGTGCGCAGATCAACTCTCCGAAGACGCATTCAGGCCTTACCAGGTGAGTTGATATACATGGACCCGCTATTGTGCAATATCATTGACTATATCGACACACTGATTACGTCATTAATCAAAAATACAAAACTAATCAAGTACAGCCATCATCTTTATCCAGACCATATGTTGAACTGGATAACTACCCCGGTAATGCAGGTTACTGGGCCGGTACTGGGCCAATACATCCCGGTATTGGCCCAGTACCGACACAATAACTTGCGCTCTCATGGTAAGTGAACCGGCTGTTTGTTAACATTTAGTCCCTTGGAGTCTGAGTTTCTCTGTGTTAAGACCCATATACAGGGAAGTAGTTAAATAATTTGAAAATAGCTAGTTTCAAAATTATTTACCATAACATTTCTTACATCATAAAGACGTTGACATTTCTGGTATTGTAATAAATTGTCAGATAAAATCAGTGAGAATTTCGATTCCTGGTACAGATTACTTTATAATAATTCTGTATGTATATTTTTCTCATAAAATGTTTCCCAATTAGAATATATGGATGTAATGGATCCGTTACTAGCTATTCCCCGCCCATTTCTAGCTAAGCTCCATCCACTTTGTAAGCGCGGTTGAATAGGTCTTAACACTTTTGAGTCCAAAAACTCAATTTCAAGGTAAGGAATATTTGAAAATGTATTTGACTTGGGGCTGTTGCTGCTGTTGTTATGACAGTAATAGATCAAAGTCAAATTAGTTTCGAAATTCAAGAGAATGTTTATTAAATTGGAAATTCACTGAAGATATAGACTTCACTTAAGCTATTCTGTCAGACCATTGGCACTATCATGACGTACACACGCCATATGATTGTGACGTCGACTAACAAGTGCCATGTTTTGATTATGACGTTGAATAATTGAGTGACAGATGAATCCATCTATTGTGGCGGGTCAGATCGATGGCCCAGCTGGGCCTCAATAAATTCGGCACTGGTCGGGTAGTTAGATACATACGTTTTCAGCAGTTAGTATTGCTACTGGAAGCTTTAATGATAATACAATTATATTTTCTCCACTCCAGATGTCCGTGAGACCAGCATTGATATTCCACGTCAGCACATTGAAAATGACCGGCTGAATGATGTCATCCGTGATCATTGTCTAAGATATGACATTGGTGACATTGGTAATGACTTTGACAGTCAGGAAAACACCCCCGATCACAGCAGCAACCTGGAAACGAGCCTTGAAATCGCCAACGTCATGAACAGCATCATCGATAAGATTGAAAATCATGAAATCGCCACTGATATATTCAACCTCATGAACAGCATCATCGATCGAATTGAATTGCAGGAAATCGATGTGGCAAACACATATAATGCCATCATCGATGACAACATCGATGACGTGAACATCATCAACAGCGGGAACAATGATATTAGTAACGTGGACACTGCTTACAATTCCAATGGACAGCAGAATAGCACAGACAGTCCGTATTCGCTGGATTACAATGACAGAATTGACGGCAAGAATGAAACCAGTGATGCTAGCTTGATCAATCTCGAATATGACAAGGCCAACGTGACCAGCCAGGATGGCAATGACGATGATGCTTGTAACATTATCTACCAGGGGACCAGCGAAGCTGATGACATCAATGACGATAGCGGAACCATCGGTGCTAATAAAGCAGATGTTATTGCAGATCTCAGCACATGTCCTAATGGCAATGATGGACGTGCGAATAGCAGCATTGTCCACGCAGACTCTCCTATTCATTCATGTGGCTTCAGCTCATTGGTACCACAAAACTCCAGCAGTGACGTCAACAACATCGAGTATGACAAGACCACTGTGACCAGCCAGGAAACCAATAATGATGATAATTGCAACGTTATCTGCCAGGAGGCCAGCGAAGCTGATGACAACAATGACGATAGCGCCACCATCAATGCTAATAAAGCAGATGTTACTGTAGATCTCAGCACATGCTCTAATGTCAATGATGGACGTGCTTATAGCAACATTGACCACACAGGCTTTCCCGTTCATCCACATAGCTTCAGCTCATTGGTACCACAAAACTCCAGCAGTGACGCCATCAACATCGAGTATGACAAGACCACTATGACCAGCCATGAAGCCAATAATGATGATGATTGTCAGGAGGCCAATGAAGACGTCAGTGAAGAGGATGAGGACAATGGCGATAGCGCCACCATCAAGACTAATAAAGCAGATGCTATTGCAGATCTTAGCACATGTCCTAATGTCAATGATGGTCGTGCTTATAGCAGCTTTGACCACGCAGACTTTCCTATTCATCCCCATAGCTTCAGCTCATTGGTACCACACAACTCCAGCAGTGACGTCATAAGCTTGGTTACGGTCATGCCAGCTAGGCGAGCGCCATTAACTAAGATACATCCAAAGTCTATGCTTCAGGCGTCCAGTGACCCACCACCACAAATCGATCATATGAACGGCGTGACGTCACACGCTGGTAAGTGTATGCTTAATTGTCTTTGTAAAAGTCAGTGTTCGGTTATCTATAATCTTTGGTTTTCACCGCATTATTCTGGCGTGTCACGTAGTCCCAATTAGAGCGCAATATGACATCATGTCCAAAGTAAAAAGTCTAACTTTCTATGACTGGTCAGCGAGGGAGATGTGGTGTTTAAACGAAGACGGAATTGAGGGATTCATTTCTAGCTATGCCCCGCCCATTACTAGCTATGCTCCACCCACGTTTTGCGCGTGTTGGGATCGGTTTATATACTTTGAACACTGAATTCTTAGAATCATAATTTCAGGGTAATTATACGTGTAAGCTGTTGAATATTTTGAAATTAATTTGACTGGGTGCTGTTGCTGCATATTGCAGCAACAACTCCCAGTCAAATTAATTTCAAAATTTTCAACAGATTGTTTATTAAATAGTAAAACAATCGAAGAGATACAATTCGTACACTGTTTAACGGACTTTTAATTTTCTTGACGGCACTAGATATGCCATTCATTATGCACATTGATTTTGACGCCAGCGTACACGTGTGACAGACCGTAGCCGTCCATTGAAATAAATCCAAGGTTATATATCTTGCTCATTTTGCATCAGTATACAATCAGTGCTACAATGTTGGTTAACCAAGGTAAAATACCATGTCTTGATGTTCAGCATGAAAGCCAGGCACGTGACATAAAGGATGCTATTATTTGTAGCAAATGTTGTCAATGGCAGCAAATCTCAACCTTTTAGCATTCACTGACCAGAAACGTCAAATCCTTTCTCGTGTAAGAAAGACTCTGCTGAATTTTTTAGAACTTATTTGACTGGAAGCTGTTGCTGCCTGTTCCAGTGAAATTAATTTCGAAATGTTCGACATGTTTCCTGTAGAATCGTAAAGCACATAGAGCATGCGTGAATGGGCGCTATATAAATGCACCATCTACCATCTATAATTGTCCTGAAACTGGGACACTAATGTTTCAATAGTTAAAGATTTGATTATTCACGACTGTGTTAATTCTAGAAGTCCGAACAATATGTGGGTATAAATATATATATATGATTTTCAGTGGCACGCGCCCAGACATCATTGAATAATGCATTGATTAGCGACAGCTTTTCACCAACAAAGCACGAGAATGGCCAAGGAAAAGACACAGAAATATGGACCAGCAGACCATATGAGGAGACAGATAACCAACCCATTCCTCTTGGTCCACGTGAGAACGATCAAGGTCACGTGTTGGTTCCTAAACCATGTGACAAAGACGCACATAAACTCTCGTGTGACAGCTCAGCTGAGACAAGTCCCATCTTCCTATCTCGCATAGCTTGCCCACAGATTACGCAGAACCCGGCATCAACAGCCATGCACCACTCTGTAGCTGTGTGTATTTGTGGACTTGCATTCGCCGTGGTATTGGATCCAGGTAGATGGAGCGTAAAGAAACTCACCCTCCTGCTTACAAACGCAGCTGGTGTTGAAAAAGCTATTCTTCAGAAAAATAAGAAGGTAAGGTTAGGAAAAGATAAAATTGAAAGTATTTGATAGGAGTATATCTGGACAAAAATTTAACATGGGAGAAGCATATTGAAATTATTACTACCAGGGTAGCAAAAAGCATTGGCATCATTCGCAGACTGAAACCCTATCTAACACCTAATATTATTAAAACCCTGTACTGCACAATGATACTTCCTCACATCACCTACTGCAATGCTATCTGGACTAATACATCTCAAGCTAGACTAAAAAAAACTAAAATCTCTGCAAAAGCAATCTATTAAACTATTTTCACAAACAGCAGGTGGCCAGGATATCTTTAAATCAGAAAAGGTCTTAAAACTTGAGGACATAGGAGGGCTCCAACTATGCACAATCTTAAGGGACTTCCACAATGGCAACTTACCCTCATCCTTATCTAACATTTTTATGCTCAATACACAATTGCATCCTCACAACACAAGAACAAGAGATAACCTCCATTCAACACACCACCAAACAAAAGCAGCACAACAAAAACCCTCATACAAAGCAATTCAGTTATGGAATAATACAGACACAAGCACACGCACAGACATCATAAAGCTACAGTACTTTAAGCAGCATATCAAAAAGAAGATTATAGAAACCTACTAGACTCTGGAAAACACTCACCATCATGGCATGCTATTCTCATACTTGCACCCAGTCACCAGAACAAATAATAATAATAATAATAATAATAATAATAATAATAATAATAATATTAATAATAATAAGAATAAGAATATCTGTCATAATGGTAACTACCAAACAACTAACTCTACCATCACGGCCTAAAAAATACTTTGTCATTGATAATAAGAATATGTAATATATAATTATTAACTTAAGCAAGATAAGCACACATCCCTCTGTCATGTCTTTCCCTGTAAAAATGTAAATTGTCATACGTCTATTAACTGTTGGACTGCTGGAAGCGGACAATAACTCCAATTGGCAATGACTCTGGATTGGCTGAGTATTTTAGAAAAAATTTGACTGAAAGTTGCTTGTGGCTTAGCCACCGACAACGTTCGGTCAAATTGTTTTAGAGGTACTCAGCATACCCTGAGTTAGGCTCCATGGAAAATGTAGACTGCAGAGGCTTGGCAGCGAGACAGTTAACTATATATATATATATATATATATATAGGACTATAACATGTTAACCGTATGTATTCAGTATTCTCATGCCCTATATTGTTGTTGTTATATGTTATATGTTATATGTTATATGTAGGGGTCCACCGCCACATAGGCTCTGCCTTTGGTGGACTACCTGTTGTGAAACTGTAAATGTATATTCTATTTCAAAATAAATAATCTTGAACTTGAACTTGAAACAGGAGCTTGTGTATTTGTTCTAAACAAATTAAATAGAGCTCGTTCTAAGTGATACCAAATCAGTCCAATCTAGTGAGGACTACTACAGATTTAATAGCCAGTTTGACCGCTTCAAAAGTGACATCTAAGTATGTCGGGGATTTGACACACTATGGCTGGTTTGGCCATAGATGAGTGAATCCTGACCATTTTCAATGTTTTTGTCTTACTGACAGTGGCGTAGCAGTTGTGCCCTAATAATCATGTGGTGCTATCCTTGTGAAACGTCCAAAGGTGCAAGGAAAATGGATCGATTCGACCTGTCACTAGAAATGAGGTCATTATCAATTATGCCACATATAATACTGACGTCACAAACAAAATGCCTAATGAATGACGTATCAAGTTACGTCATGAACATTGAATAGCCCGTCAACTGTACGAATTATGTGTCTTTACTATTTAACAACCATTCAGTTGAATATTGTGAAAGTAATTTGATTGGGCTATGTTGCTGTCATAGGCAGCAACAACACCCGATCAAATTATTTCAAAATAGTCAACAGGTTACCTGTATAGCTACCTTGAATTTAGGATTCTGGGAATTCTGGATTCAAATATCCTAATCGAATCCAACGCTTAGAAAGCAGGAGCGGAGCATAGCTAGAAATGGGCGGCGCTAGCTAGAAATGGACGGAGCTTAGCTAGAAATGGCTTCCTCTATTAGCGGTTAGGGTTAATTTTATTTCAAAGGAAAGTATCTTTTAACCCGTCTTGTGTCAACAGCGCCTCAAAACGCTCAAAATTCTACTTATATCAATTAACCCTTTAATGGTCAAGATTTCTCAAGAAAATTATTTTTACAATAAAGTTTACAAAAAATAGCTTTCAGTTACTCAAGGCCGCTACATGTGCTGTTTTGGGCCGACTTGACTATGAAAACGGTCAAGAAAATCCAGTTTTTTCATAGCTAGTGTCTATTTGCCGGCTGACGGAAGACTATTTTTGAAAATGTACCACTGGAGTGACTGGCTCGGTTACCGAGCCAGTCATTCCGGTGGTAAATTTTCAAAGATCATATTATCTTGGATGAAAAAATGGACATTCTTCAAGACCACTACATAGTCCGTTTTGACGGTCTTGACCAGTAAAGGGTTAAGTTCTCAGAGGGTAATTTTCGACATCACCCGTCACATAAAACCACATTTGCTTGGAGGGACCTATAATTCCGTACACACTCCAGGACACTCCCAATATTAACAGCCTGGCGAGG
>CM067373.1:84621053-84626053 GCA_034401795.1 Chaetoderma sp. LZ-2023a | reverse complement strand
CGAACACCGAATTCCCAGAATCTAAATAGCCAGAAAACTATACATGTACGCTATTGAATATTTTGAAACAAATTTGACAGGATGCTGTTGAGTCAAATTAATTTCAAAATATTCAACAGTTTATTTAAATCAATTCAATTTGTATAACTTGACGGACTATTAAGTGTTTATGATGGACTAAGATATGCCATTCATGGCGTAATTGATTATGACGGAAGCCTACATGTGATGTAGTTTATTATGACGTCATATGATTGACTGAGAATGCAGGAAATGTCAATTTCCCTTTCTCCGAGATCTAACAATACTCACCATTCTGTTACTTCTGATATACAGCTGGCCTTGACAGCGGCTCTAGGATTATAGACTTAGAAAGCTTTACCGACTCCTGGGAACCGGGTACTCGGCTCCCAACTGCCGAGTACCCGTTTACCATAGAGCTCATATTGTTTGCATAGCCACCAAACAAGAGAAAACTATGGCTTGCCTCCGTGGGGCTGGGAGGCTGGGTCCGTAACAAAATGGTGAGTATTGTTAGATCTCGGAGAAAGGGAAATTGACATTTCCTGCATTCTCCTTCGATCAATACTCACCATTCTGTTACTTCTGATATACACCAGATTTGATCAGTAACCTGGTGGGAAGGGGCAAGCCATACATGCTAATTTTGCACCTTGGATAAAGATTTTAGACTTCAAACTTGACTAACGGAGACCTAAAAGGACCGTCAAGTTCACGGAACCGAATCACATTCGCGTCCCAGCCCCCCCCCCCCTTTTTCCTCCTAAGAAAAGGGAGAGAACTAACGAACATGTATCTCGCCTGAAAACACCAATATGCCAAGAGGGTTAACTACTCCCTGCATATTGCTTGTATTAGCCTGGGAATGAGCATGAATATATAAGATGAATGAACATGATACATATACATAATACAAAAAACTCTCACTTATTGAATTACCTTATGATAACAGGACTTCAGACGTACCGCCTCCAACCATTCACCGTTCGGCCATCAGTGACACAATCTGGTTGACATCCTCTCGCTTGACCATGCCTGCTTTAGGTTCTTTTCTTACCAAAGTGAAAATAGGGGAAAAGCAGTGTGGTCACTAACTATCGTTTCAAAACAGCTAAAGCGAGTGGATTGGCTGAGTCTGACACATCACTCATATAGTAATCCGTAAATGAGGACTCACAGTGCCATTGTGCAACGGCCATGATGTCCTCTAACGGAACACCATTGTAAAGGGCGGTCGAGGCGGCTATTCCTCTAACATCGTGTGCCCTTACGCCCTGCACCTGGTGCCCAGTCGCCATCTCGTGAGTAGTCTGAATGCATTCGACCACCCAACGAGAGATAGTATCCATGGATGCGGCGCCATAAGGCTTTTTATGGCAGATCCACAGATGTCTATCGTTCGACCGTAACGAGTCAGTCCGTTTCTTGTACTTAGTCAAAGCACGGACCGGACACCAGACACTGGCATCACGATCAAACCTAGTTAACTTCGGTATAATGATCGGTTTGCCGGGATATCTCAAAGATTGGTTCTTTGACATAAACTCTGCTCTTGGCAGAAGACGCAGACCTTCTCCAGAAACAATAAATCGGTTCCTCTCTGCCGAAAGCGCATGGATCTCACTGCGCCTTCTAGCTGAGGAAGCTGCCAATAGAAAGACCGCCTTTAGAGTCAAATGCTTTAGACTAGCCGAACGCAACGGTTCGAAAGGGTGCTTGGCCAGTACATTAAGCACTAAAGATAGACTCCAGGCTGGAATGACTACCGGTTGTCTAGGCGGAGATTGCTCATTCCCTTCAACATCACATTTAACTGGGCCACCTCTGGACTATCCCTGTTGGCTAGACAAGGGATAACTGATGCCAAAGCTGACTTGTATCCAGCAACTGTGACGGGAGCTAGTCCTGCAAAGAACAGCTCACAGAGAAAGTCTGCTATTTGCTGAATAGTGGATTGAAAGGTATCAATACCCTTTTCTTCACACCAGTCTGCAAATCTGTTAACCTTGTTGTTATATGACTTGAAGGTTGACCTCCTTCTCGCAGCCGCGATGAAATCAGCAGCCTGTCGAGAAAAGCCTTCCGACGTGGAACGTTGTTTGACAACATCCACGCAGTCAATTTGAACATTTCGGGACGCTCGTGTAGGAAGCGTCCCTTGGCCTGGAAGATTATGTTCGGAATCTCGGGCAACTGCACAGGATTTTCCACCAGCAGATCTAGAAGATCCGTGAACCACGCCCTGCTCGGCCAATACGGCGCTATTAGCAGGACCAGACACGGCTCCTCCCTGACCTTCACCAATACCTTCGGTAGAAGAATGGTGGGTGGGTACGCGTAAGCGTGCATCCCTCTCCAGCTTATCGCCAGAGCGTCTGTATCGACGGCATTTGGATCTGGAATCGGCGAGACATATGTCATGATTTGAGCATTTTCCTTTGTGGCGAACAAGTCCACGTTGGGTTTGCCCCAATGCTCGAAGATCCGTCGTAGAACTGGAGGGTTGAGGGACCATTCTGTTGGCAAGATTCTCTGTCTGCGAGACAAAGCATCCGCCAGAATGTTCAATCGGCCAGGAATATGAGCTGCTTTCAAAACAACCGAGTAATTCCTGCACCATTGAATCAAGTGCCACACCCTGATGCACAGGGTGGGCGACCTGGTCCCGCCTTGGCGATTTATATATGATACTACTGTCGAATTGTCCGACCGTATCAATATCACCTTGCCCCTGATCATCGGAAGGAACTCTTCCAACGCCAGTTCCACTGCCATCATTTCCAACAGATTGATATGCAGCTGACTCTCCGGGAGAGTCCATGTGCCCGAGACCTGGTGTTCTCCCAGGCAGGCACCACACCCCTCCAGCGATGCATCCGTGTAAACGGACAGCTGGGGTGGGGTAGGTGCAGCGAAACCCCTATTAGGAGATTCTGACGCTGTTTCCACCATAGAAGATGCGATATTATCGGCTCCAAAACTGGCACCAGTTTTGACAGGGGTTCTGTTCTTTGTTTCCACAGAGACATCAGATACAACGGGATAGGTCTTCGCATTAGAGCAGCGTACGGGATAACCTGCTCCATGGAGACCATCATGCCCAGCATCTGAAGGAACCGCCTCGCCTGAATGTGGTTTCCCACTCGAAAACTCCTGAGGATGGCTAACAGAGACACCACTCTGGGCTCTGACGGGTAAACCCTGCCCTCCTCGAGGTCGAATCGCATCCCCAAATAAACGAAATGTTGAGTGGGCGTCAACTCGGATTTCTCCTCGTTGACTATCCAGCCTAGATCTGAAAGTAACTTCAGAGTCAGAGCAGTATCCACGTTCAACCTGGCTGCCGAGTCTGCCTTGAGCAGCCAGTCGTCTATGTAGGTGTGTAGCGCCACGTTCTCTTTTCTGAGAAACGCTGTCACCGCAAGGACCACTCTTGTGAAAACCCTCGGAGCTGTCGACACGCCAAACGGGAGAACTGTAAACTCCCATACTTGATTCTGAAACACAAATCTCAGAAACCTGTGCCAACTCCGATTCATCGGAATGTGGAAATATGCATCTTTCAGATCGATCGATACACACCACATTCCTTTCCTCAATCCCGCCATTACCGACCTCGGCGTTTCCATCTGGAACCGAGGCGTATGGATAAACCAATTTAATGGCCTGAGATTGAGTATGGGTCTCCATCCCCCTGTGCTCTTGGGGACAAGGAACATGTTTGAATAGAAGCCTGGAGTGTTCCGGTTTGCTGGTTTTATTGCTCCCTTCAGAAGCAAACCCGACACTTCCTTTTGAACGGCTTCTAACTTGTCTGGCTCCCTTGGTACGGGTGTCCAGACAGGTGCCAAAGACAGATTTTGTGGCGGAAAGTCCCACCACTTCCGGCATGTAACCCTGGGATAACCATCCCAGGACCAGACTGTCTGATGTCACACCTCGCCAGGCCTCGACGAAACGCATGAGCCTTCCACCCACCATAGACGCCTCGACGTCTAA
The DNA here is from genome assembly GCA_034401795.1 of Chaetoderma sp. LZ-2023a. Taxonomy (NCBI): domain Eukaryota; kingdom Metazoa; phylum Mollusca; class Caudofoveata; order Chaetodermatida; family Chaetodermatidae; genus Chaetoderma; species Chaetoderma sp. LZ-2023a. Next base: position 84,622,033 of record CM067373.1, on the reverse strand, counting down.
CGGGGTTGTCCGGCTCGCAGTTCGCCCCCCCCCCCTCTTTCTTAACGAGAGAGAGTGAGAACCATTTCGTTCTAGGCACGACGGGTATAACTGGCACCGCTGTTCCTGTCACACAGGCGCGGTCCAGGCAGATATGAAGGGAGCTTGCGTACCCTCAGGTACGCTTCGGCCCCTTCTGTCCGCCCTTTGAGGCCTTACCCTTACCCTTCCCCTTGCCCTTCCCGCCTCTAGGGCGGTCAGGAGCAACATTGGGGAGGGTAGGCGCCTCTACAACCTTCCTGGGTTTCTTCGCCGGCGGTGGCTCCGAGAACCCAGCTGAAACAGAAGTCGCAACAGGCCTGGCTTTCGCCTTGCTCTTATGCTTCTTCTGCTTCTTTGAAGGCTGTCCGTTAGCGGTTTGCCCACAGCCCCTAGTGCGTGCGCTTGCCGCACTAGCTCTAGCTGTAGATTTACCGCTAACCGATTCTGCGCGATACTGGCGGTGTCCTCTAAGATGGCCCGCGCTTGGCCACCGAAGATGCTAGGCCCTGTCAGGGGCGTCCCAAGAAGACGCTCCCTGACTGCCGTAGCCGGACGCATATGGTCAATGACCATTTGCCTCCTGGACTTCGTCACTCGCGCTTGCACACTTGCATGAAATAATCTTGAACTTGAACTTGAAACAGGAGCTTGTGTATTTGTTCTAAACAAATTAAATAGAGCTCGTTCTAAGTGATACCAAATCAGTCCAATCTAGTGAGGACTACTACAGATTTAATAGCCAGTTTGACCGCTTCAAAGTGACATCTAAGTATGTCGGGGATTTGACACACTATGGCTGGTTTGGCCATAGATGAGTGAATCCTGACCATTTTCAATGTTTTTGTCTTACTGACAGTGGCGTAGCAGTTGTGCCCTAATAATCATGTGGTGCTATCCTTGTGAAACGTCCAAAGGTGCAAGGAAAATGGATCGATTCGACCTAACATCGTCGTGTCGTG
>CM067373.1:84592587-84620553 GCA_034401795.1 Chaetoderma sp. LZ-2023a | reverse complement strand
ACGACACGACGATGTTACGTCATGTAGTTCATTATGACGACATATGATAGATGGATAAACTGGAAAGGTCAATTCCAGCTCATCGATCGATAATCCATTGCAACATTATAAGGGATGTCGCTGAAGACATCCACACTGCGCAAACTCATCTTCCAGATTCGCCAGTTTTTTGGAGCCTGTCACCGGGCAACAGGAGGTGATGTTTTTGCAGGAAGCAGAAATAGATCGAATCTACGTGGCTAAGGCTGAACTACACCTGACTAACCACAAGTGTTAGCGGACTACCTCGACTCAAAGAGTGGAAGACCGGAGACATAGTCCTATGATATGGAAGTCTAAATGCCAGACTAAGATTAAGAAAGGATTCCAGGACTCGGAAACACATTGGGAGTGAAATAATAGTAACGCTTGAGATAATGCAGAGCCGGAAGTAGAGATTAATAGTAGCCGGACTCGCCAAAGCGGAAGGAACATATCAGGAAATTATACTGTTATATTCACGTACTGAACACATAAACGTCGTGGCGCTTTTTATATTGTACAAAACATCCACACAAGCTGCACTAACAGCCATAGAGTTAAATAGCCGTAGAGTTGCTATGCCCCACTCAAAGGCAGAATTTCAAAGTTCAGTAATTTATCAAGGTTTCCAAATGCTATGTCTTTGTTACTAATTCTATTAGGTAGTCGAATAAAGTGTCAGATTAATATAGCCATACTATTTTATTTCTGATAAAAATCTATAAATTCGCTTCTGTTCAATTTCAATTCTAATTACCAAAAGATAATTTAGTCCATTTTGGAGGCTATTTATCGTCTCCGTCAGCCAGTCAGTGATACCCGAACATGCGCAGTTGCATTTTACTGAACACGCGCCATCGGCGGTCGGGACAACACGCCCCATAGGCCTATAATAGTGAAGGTACGCGTATGTCTAGTCTATTCCTATAATTGTTCAAGTTAACAACACAGAACAGGCGCGATTTACACCCAGAAGAAGGCATATATTACAGGCACCAATACATATCGGAGAACCGACAACCAGGAACATATAAAACTAGGCCAGCTTCAGCGAACACGTGAACCTTTGTCGAAACAGTATCGCGAATGTGGTTCTGGAGGTTAGTGGAATGAACAATTGAAGAAATGGCAGTCAGACCTCAACAAAACGCGAGCATTGATTGGCACAACTCAACAGAGGGAGCCATTTCTATCTATGCTCCGCCTATTTCTAGATAAGCTCCGCCCATTTCCAACCAATCCCCAACTACTTTTCCCGCGGCTTAGAACCAATTTATATACGTTGAATCCTGACTTCCCATAATCTCAATTTCAAGCTAAGTATACAGGTAAGCTGTTGGATATTTTGAAACTAATTTGACTGGGTGCAGTTGGTGCTTATGGCAGCAGGAGTGCCCAGTCAAATTCGTTTCAAAATATTCAACAGACTGTTTATTAAATCGTAAAGGCATACAATTCGTACACCTGACGGACTTTTCAATGCTCATTACGGAACTAGACAATTCATTCAGTCTGCATTTTGATTGTGATGTCAGGATACACGTGCCGCAATTTATTATGACGTCATATAATTGAGTGACAGATCGGCTCTCTCCATTGCTGCCTTTCCAGCACATCACCTATAGGAGAAAGCGCCATAATAAGTCAACGAGCAAGGAAGTCGACACGTGAAACCTAATGGTACAAGATGACTATTGTGTACTAATGGACCACTGCTGCATTTCCAACACCATACCCAGAGCTCCAAGCTCAATATAGCTATATAAGTCCTTTCCAGTTGTTCCAGACCTCATGAAATAGTCGCCGTGACGTGGAACCTACGGCTGAGTCATTAAGTCTAGCTGCCGCACATTACTGCCAGAGCATGCGTGTTCCTAATATAGAATTGAAATACAGTGCCCATTGTAAGATTTACTGCGTCATTGCGCAGACCTTTCCGAGAATAAGAGAGACGTTAATAATTGAACAGCATAAGTTCTAGACGCGGAAGAAGAAGAAGCCAGAGTTGTTATAGAACAAGAAGAATAAGCCGGAATAAGAGACAGGCACAGCCTGCCGAATACAGCATCGGAATAAGGAACCAACTTAACCTGGAAACAAGCATATCCTCTTGAAAATGCTCTTGACTACGCAAAGGCCTGTGTAAAATCGAGATATATTCTTATGAAACATACTTGAAATCAGAACACGATATTGAGAAAGCGATGCCAACGGCGAACAATGTGAAGAAGTATAGGCGTCGAATTCGGAAGAAGGTGTATGGTTGCGCAGCCCTGGACCCATGTATTAGTACATGTAGCTGTCTTATCATTACGCCAGCGCCGAGAGCTTACCATCAAATGTGGGATTGACCGAACCAGTAGAGGGTGGACCCCACACGAAATTCAACATTCTAATACTATCACCAGTCGAACACGACTAGGCAGCCCCAGTCGAACACGACTAGGCAGCCAGGCTTGTCAACCGTCGGAATATCAGGTTCCGAACCTTATAAACATAACATCTTGTACAGTACGGTCGTGATTGGGCACGAGCGACAGTATACAAATCAATACGATTACACTTATTTTACCAATAGTGCGACGGCCAGCGCTTGTGCATGAGCAGGTTCTAAGCCGCATGCGTAAAGATCAAGGTCATGCCCCCAGAGTTGATCATGGACAAGTTTTATCGGTCGTACGTGGAGCGATTGACAGACGGCTGTATATGTGTCCACTCCAACGCCATGGTTTTCCAAACGAGTTGTGGCTCGGCACAAACTGTTATTCAGACCTGCCAATAAGAGCAGAAAATATCAACATTGCGCTGTACAAGTAAATTGAAAGTGAACATGCATCTTGGATAGTACATGAGCTGACACCAGGGATTCTCATAAGGGTCCTTTTCAGGATATATATATACCCCACAATGTTACTTGGGCTCCCACAAAAGCGGTGACAGGACCCCTGAAAATCTTTTATGATTATTAAATATTAATTAGTTTCATAGTTTTTACACGAAGATACGCACATAATCTAGCATGGGATCTAACATAATTCCTAGCTGTGAGCCCATGACACCTTCTAATTTTAGAATGGATGAGAAGAAGTGTATTAGAACCAAGGTTTTCATCTTGGAACCCCCAGATTTCATCTTGGAACCCGACTGCTTTCAGGGCGTGGCTTCCTGGGACCTCCAAAATGTAGATGCCATGAGAAACACTGGCTGACACAATCTCTTTGACATCTTTCTACTGACATGAATTCCGATTTCGCAACACCTTATCAAAAGAAGATTGTCAAGAATAAATTTGCAATGTATCGTCGCAGCAGTCAAATGACAGTAACCTGAAGAGCGAATACAGTGGGCCTATATTTTTTAGATTTTACATTTCTTAACTCACCCTTCACATCTGGTCAGTGGTGTTGACAGTTTAGTTACTCCTAAAATTCTGCAAATCTGTCTACAAAGGCTATAATTTCCATTTTTAGATATGTTGAATCAACACATGATTTATTGGTCTTAATGCAAACAATCAATAGCCATCATATCTGTCATATTCAATGCGGAGGAGAGTAGGGGGTCAGAATAGTAGAGTGGGTGATGGTGGGTGGGTATCACTTCCTCGGGACACCGGGTCTGCAGAGGACCAAATACTTCTCTTTTTCCAAATCCTAGCTAATTCTATTTTTAATATTAAGCAGAATATGCCTACATAATTTCAGTATTTTAGGACCAAATATTTTGTCATGCATGTGCGCCTGAAGCTGGGAGTGGGGATGATCACTCCCCCACCCCCATCCACCAACCATGACCTTGAAGGGAGAAGGTGCCTTTGCTCATATACACCCACCCCAATATTTATTCTTCCTCGATAAGAGTGCCAGCTATTCCAGTTGTAAATCCTCAAAAATAGTCCTCTCAAGGTCTACAAAATGGCATCGCATGTGATTTAGTCCATATTCACCTCAAGAAATGCAGGAGGAGCCAGTTGAGAGCATCCAAATTTCAAAGTTTTCCTATGGATGACCCTCAGACCTAGCTAATTCACGCGAGAGCGACACCACCTCACAGGCACAGCCCCAATGTGTCTCCCCCCCCCCCACCCAACCCCACCCCAACCAAAATTTCGTTCTAGCGCCACAGTTGTCACGAACCCTGCAAGCTACGCTATGCATGACAGTACAAAGGCGGATTCACTTTGGTGGTCAAATGGGAGGATTAGCATCCTTAAAAGCTTAAAATTATGTCAATTGCACTTAAACCGGAGAGCTCCATAATCAAATCCATCATACTGTTGCTCTTGTATCACTAAGAATGGAGGAGATGACTTCTCATAGCATATAATTTAAAACATTTTCCCCGGGTAGGATGTGGGTGGGGTAGAAGTTTCCTGGAACCCCTCTCATATGAGGATTAATCTTCTAGAAGACCATCAATGAGGACCCAACAATATTGGTTGTCCATTTCACAATTAAGTAGCCCAGCTTATATATAAGTTACGCACGTCGTGCGTAGTAAGAATAGCTGGCATAGTTTCTTAGAAGTTATGGTAAAGTTACTTGTATATAGTGTAGGATCCAATGGCTCCATATTTACTTTTTCCATGATCTTGGCTCATAGGGAGGGGTGTTCTAATACCCAAAAAACACGCCACTGATTCAATGAATTACAAATTGCTAAAAATGAATTGGTGAAAAACAACAATTTCGTGAAAGTTTTGATATAGAACGTATACAATTCAATTCAATTCAAGTAAATTTTATTTGCTTATTTATAGTATTACTTGCAAAATAGATATATGGGTGGCCTATCAAAGGCAGAGCCTATGAGGTGACGGGGGCTCTTACATACAACATTCATACATGACATAACATTACACATGATGAATACATTGGAGACATTATAGACAGTTACAAACATCTATCTGTTCTGCTTGATAGTCTTAATCCTGGTGATAGATACCAGGGGTGGCCCTGGCAATCTAACTCTGGCAATTCTAGATTTTTTTTATGAATGTCCAGGAATATGATAGCATAGTCATTGTGGCCGGCATTGCTCTAATAATTTTCTATTATCGTGTTATTAAAGTTTCGTTTGTAGGATGTTTTGGTGATAATTTGTGTGCGTGTTTCTTGGTTAGTGCAGTTCCAGAGTTTTATGGCTTGTGTTGATGTTTTGTATTTTACCTTGATTATTTGTGTTTAGAAACACAAATTCAACAGAAAGTTATTCGCATAGTAGACCACGATACAGTTCTCAAAACAACGAATATAAAGATTATCATGCGATATAAATCTGTAATCAAGTAGGCCTAGGATATAGATTATAGAATCGAATATGCTAATGAGTTATCTGAGAATTGCGCATTTCTAGTATCACCTGCCATCTTCTATGACATAACCATGGACCATGTAAGTACCCTTTTAAAGAATTACGCATTATTAAGACACTAATTGGACGAAAATGCTTACATTGATCTCCACCGGTCCCCCATGTAGGCATATACACTAAATATTTGCATACATTCAAATGGCGGCATATATTAAAATTCAACAACAGTACACGTGCGAAAACAAATAGAGTCAAAATTGTTGAAGTGGTCGCCTGATTTTGGGTCCAAGATATGGTGGCTCATAAAAACAGGTGGCACGTGATTTACAGAGTCGTCGTCATTGGACCCAAATTGATTATAGTCACTAATAGGCGGACTCATTTCTATTTATGCGCCGCCCATTTCTATGTAAGCTCGGCTCACTTTCTATGCATATTTAAAACGATTTACCCACTCTAAATTCCCAGAATTCTAATTTCATGGTAAACACACAGTAAGCTGTTGAAGATTTTGAAACTAATTTTACTGGGGCTGTTGTTGCTTTTTGTAGCAAAAGCTCACAGTCAAATTAGTTTCAAAATATTCAACAGAAGGTGTCTTAAATTGTAAATTCACAAAAGACATAGAATTCGTACACTTTCCTGATGGGGTTTTCGAGGTCGTGACGGAGTTCAGCGTGATATTAATTGTGACGTTAGCCATCTAGTGACGTATTTGAGTATGACGTCAGATAGTTGAGCAACAGACGTGAACCCTCCAATGTGTGTGGTACATAAGGTGGTCGCCTGAGACAGGCTATATTGTAGTGTCGTGTGTCTTACCATCAGCCTCGAGGTCAGTGTCATATTCATCCTCTTCATTGCAAGCCTCAAGGTTATCTGTAAATAAAGAACTACACTGCAACACACGATCGGGAACCGTACGCTTTTCTTTTAAAGATTACATCTCATTAACCGCTGGATTGACTGTCACTTGAACTTATTGATTCAGACTTGATTGGAAGGACTTTCATGTGGGTATAACACCTACATACAGAAATCCGATTGGTTAAACGTATTCCTAATTCAACTACACAATGGGCATTTGCTATTCGTTTTTGCGGAAAGAAATCATCATATGGTAAGATTTATTTAATTTCATTGCATTGAGGTACAAAATTTAAGCCTCTAAATGCATATTGTTTTAACAATTTTATTTTCAATCATTCTGGTGCGAATGTGAGCCTTTAAGATGAGTTATAAGGACGCTACTGTGGATGTAACGCGCCAATATCGAATTTGCACCGTTGGCCAACGGCGCAGGGTCCCATATCGAATTTGATATTTGTCCGCTTCGCCGTTAGCCAACAGGCGCGCCGATATCAAATTTGATATTGGTCCCTGCGGCGTTGGCCAACGGCACAAATTCGATACGGCGTATTATACGGATACTGTGGTAGGATTCAGAACGTCTAGATTCAGACATCCGTTTGGTATTTTTCAGCGATCCTATTGCCTGATTGAAATTACACTTGAGTCAGTTGCGTGAGATGCTTCAACATTTCTATGCAGACACCTGATCGTTTAATCATTTGTGGTGACCTTGAACTTTCGATCCATTCGAATAAAGGTGTCCGGAACCGCTCCGTGTGTTAGATTTCATTATGAAAATCTAATAGATCAGTTTCGTTGGCGGCCATTCTGACGTTTCCAAAGATCTCAAAGAAATGATGTTAAAAATAAACGAATCCTTAACTTTTGGGCACATTTTAAGAATCTAGTGTTTCTTCATATACCCTCTCTTGGTATGGATGGAATGGTGGCTAAAATTATCTCTGTTATATAATATGAAAAGTTACCACTCACTAACTTACCCATATGGGAAATCTTTTCTCTCTGGAAAGGGGTTTCTATCCCATAACACGTGATGTTATGGACGCAACCTTGTAGGCCTGCATTGAGAGTCTGTCTTCATTATTAACGCTTCCACACGTAAAACCCAGCGCTGTTTATCAATTACGAGCTAAGCATTCACAAAACTTTACTTATACATTGTGGATTTTAACCATTTAACACACAAATTTACTTGTAAAAAATTCGATTTCCTCATAGAAAATATCAATTTGCAGACAAAAGTTATATTAATTTTGAAAATTGACCACTGGAATGACTGGCTCGATTATCGAGCCAGTTATTCCAGTGGTAAATTTTCAAAAGTAGCCTTCTCTTCGTCCGTAAATGCACATTTACCAGGGCCACTGCTGAAACCGTTTTTGGCCGGTTTGAGTGTTAAATGGGTATTGACAGGGTCGAATATATAGTCCGAGTTCTCGCATTATGTCCTCTGTAGTTTCTAACATGACCACCCATAACACTGTCATGTCAAAATCTAAATAGGACAGAGTTGGAGCACTGGAACGAGATTGTAGGCCTACCCACAACGCGGTTGTTTACATCTATTTCTATCGAGCAAAGATCTTGCTTGAATCAACACGGTTTTCAAATATATTCGGAACCATAAAATCGTGAAAAATCCGAACAGCTATCCTAGTTTTTCATATGGGCTCCATGTCTGATTTTTCACAAAATCGACGGAATACACAAAACAACATAAAATATAATATTATTGTAATGTGTCACTGTTAAACTTGTACTTTATAGGCCTATGTTGTTTTGGAATACTTATACAAACACAGCAAATAATCCAGTTTATATTACATACACTAATAGCTGGCTCGGAGATAGTTTCATTTGGAGTAACTCACTCGATCAGTCAGGTAATAATGGCTGACGCTGCAGATTGCTTATTAAATCACAGTATGCTATGAAACGATGTCTATTTAACCCGTCCATGGCGAAGCCGGCCAGAACACGCATATGTAGTGGTGTTGAGGAAGGCCCATTTGCAGGCCAAGAGAATTCTATTTTGGAAATTTACCACTGGAATGACTGGCTCGTTAACCGAGCCAGTCATTCCAGTGGTACTTTTTCTAAAATAGTCTTCTACAAATCGACATTCTATAATAGAAGAGTTAATTATTCACCGCTGCTAGCGTGTGGACAATAATAACATTCTCCAAGTCGTTCCAAGCGCTATGAATACTGTATGAGCATCTTCTTAACCAAGTCATATCTGAATTTACTGTGAATATGGTTTGAAACAAGCTAATTGAGCGAATGGTAAAATATTTTGAACGCAAACTGTTTATAAGTCGTTACTGTTTTTCGTAGAAACACATTTCGGCAAGACTTTTAAAAATTAAGCTGCAGGAAATGCAAGAATTCTCATCTATATGAATATTTAATGCAATGTGGTTAGCCACCAATAGTGTTGCCGTGTGTGAGAGTCTTTCCTGACCATCTGTTCCACAGCCACCAGGTCATAATAGAGCGATCTATTTCAAGCTGTGCCACGCCCATTTTAGGCACGCGCTGCCCACGTCGTAGTCTTGCACGCGTGATGGAATCGAATATACCACTTAGAACCATGAAATCCCTGAATCTGAATTTTCAGCACCCAGTCCAATTAGTTTCAAAATGGTCAATAAACTTTATTGCATCGTAAGGAAGTAAGGACAAACAATTCGTACACTTGACGCACTATTCAATGTTCATGACGGAGCTAGATACGTCATTCATTAGGCATTTTGATTGTGCTGGGTAGATTTAAAGACACACCATCAATTTCCGGCTATTCCAATTGACCAGGAACATAAACAAGATAATGCTAAAGTCAAAGGAAAGGGTGGCGCTGTTGGACTTGCTGAGAATCGAGTATCTTTTCAGAGATGTATGCTCGCTGGCCATGAACAAACACAGATGTTGATTGAGTTTGAAAGTGAATATTTACCAGATGACGATCCAGATCCAAACTACGTGCACCACGAGGAGTGCCATTCCACACAATTTATAAATCCATTTCCTCAGTCAATTATATGACGCCATAACCAACTAATTGACGTGTATGCTGACGTTATAATCAATTACGGCATGGATGACTCGATTTAGTCCGTCTTAAGTAAGGGAAAAGGGAAATAACAAATGATGTTTGTTATTAATTTCATACAATATTAAATAAACTACCATCGGTGAAAAATGGAAATGAATCGGGATTATTTGAGAAAAAGCCTTTACTAAATCTAGGAGCGCTTAACTTTGAGCCAATTAGAGACTTCGCACTTCACCGTGTGTCAACTATGTGTGCAGGTATACCGCGTATACCTACCTGAATATAACGAAAGCACACCTGAATACAGTTTTATTAGCGGTATGAATAGTATTCTCTATAGGCGCCTATGTAGAGTGATTAACTCACTACTGCTAATTCACTACTGATCATTTTGAAAACGTTATATTTGAAAGTAACTTTTTCTGGTTGATGCAACGAGCTTCGGTCAAAATGATTTCAAAATACACTGCTGGCTTCCAAGGTCTCAATATGATGCCTACTGAATATTTTGAAATTCGTGTGACTGAATGTAGACCCTGTCTCTGGAAAGAACGGCTTTCAGTCAAATTGTTTTAAAACTAGGAAGTATTTTACCTGTAGGAAGTAGTGGCCTATCAGCTTAACATGAATATAACTGAGCTTATATGACCGGCTGTAGCAGGTGTTATTTATTCGCTCAGCATACGCCAGCGCGCATAGGTCCAGCTACGTCACTAATTGGTTCCCGCCAGAATGACATAAATTGTATTTAGCTGCTTTTTTTCTAATTAATCGCATTTATTTGTATTTTTCACTGGCGGCTATAGGCTGATTATTATATAAAGCTGTCATTCAATAGCATATCTTAGTTCCCTGATCCTTTTTTTTAATAGTCCGTCACGTTCTACGAATTGTATGTCTTTACTATTTAATAAACATGCTGTTGAATATTTTGAAACTAATTTGACTAGGCGCTGTCGCTGCCATAGGAAGCAATAACATGCAGTCAAATTAGTTTCAAAATATTCAACAGCTTACCTGTATAATCTTTGGAAAGTGACAGTCAGGGAGTTCAGGAATCGATTGATCACAACATGGACGAAGTGTTGGTAGAGTTTAGCTAAAGATGGGCGGGGCATAGCTAACACTGGATTCCTCAATTTACAGTGAATCTTGGGATATAATATACCATAAGTGGACACAACATTCAAATAATACATTTTGGCGGCCATTTTGAATTATGACATCATAACAAGTTCCTATTGGTTGACATTTTTGCAGCTTTGAATTTTTTGGGCCATCCACATACCTAGCTCGAAGCCAAATTTGGCACTTTTGTCCGCTGTCTAACGACTTACTGAGTTTATTGCGCTAAGTCACCCCACTAATAAACCCCACTTGAGTGGCAGATCGGATTCAGCAATTGCCCTGCATTTCTGCCAGATACGTTGTCTGTCCAGTCTTCAGAACATGAATGGAAAAGTATATCCATTAATTCTAGAGAGCGTCTGACAAGTTGGTCTTATTCTCAAAATAGAAATTACATGAATCAAAGTTCGAATTGCTGCGCTTTGATTAATTTCTGGGTTCTATGCATGCGAGATAGAGAACAGCTCAGACTCGTTGCCATGTTGTATGAAATCGTTCATAGGTGGAATGAGCTTTAGATACTTTCTGCCTGTCGATTGCAAAGAAGTGTCCGCACAGACATCACTGATAACAGATGCAAATCCATCATTCTCAAAGGTTTTGTACGAATAAATGCTACCCGAATTTCTGTAATTCCAACTCAGATGCAAGCAGTGGTAACTGGGATAATATCTCTAGCTTATAATTTTGTCAACTCTAGGAGAGGATCTAACAGTTCAAACGAATCTGTCAGTAGTTGATAAAAGCTAAGAACAGGCTGACTTTCCAAGGAGTCATAGAAAGCTGTGGTTGCGGACTTGATTGTCTAGAACTATATATATATATAGTTCTAGACAATCAAGTCCGCAACCACAGCTTTCTATGACTCCTTGGATAGCCAGCCTGTTCTTAGCTTTTATATATATCGAAATATGGGCCTGTGGAAGAACTGCAGAAAACCACATAGTAGTATTTCGTGCAACTACGTCTTCTTCTTCTTTTCGATCGCTGGTATCACACTTGGAGAGCCGTTCTCAAGATGAAATCTGTGGTTTTCTGCAGTTCTTCCATAGGCCCATACAGCTTTTCAAGAAAAGAGGTTGACAAAGGCCAGATCTCTTCTCTCAGCAGCTGATACGTACTGCAACATTGACGTATGTGCTCTGTGGTCTGTTCTGCTTCTCCACAAGGACAAGCTGGCGATGTCGTAAGGTGGAACCGCCTGTACATGTGTTGGCTTAGTCTGTTGTGTCCAGTTCTGAGACCAAAAATGGTCACTTGCTCTGGCCTCGAGAGATGATGGTAGGCATCTTCTGATTGAGGTGTTCTATAGAGTGACTTGATGATAGTCTTCATCTCCGTATGGGTACCTATGTTTTCTGTCTGATTCTCTTCTGCTTCCTCATTTCCTTGGACTCCACCGTGTGAGGGGATCCACTGCAGTGCTATCCGAAAGCATTTGATGGTTTATAGTGCTCCTTCAAGTTGTGGCAGCTTACCTTTGGTGATAGCCCCAAGGACGGAGCGGGCATCGGATAAAAAGACAATCTGTGCAATAGGGTCTGCTGTTCTCCTGATGGTATTAGCTGCATGGACCAGTGCTTCGACTTCAGCTCTGTAGTTTGTGCAGTGTTTGCCTGTCGGTATTGCAGCTGACTCATGTTGTCCGTTTGGATACTGTATGTGCAGTCCGGCACCTTCGCTCCTAATTGCATCTTTGGCTGATCCATCCGTGTAGATCCTTATCCATGTCTCCTGAGGGTACATTTCTTCCAGCATGGCTAGGGTCAAGGCCTTCTTGCTCACATCACTGTGTTCATCTTTGGTTGTGAGATGAGGTACTGTGGTGCGAATAGCTATGCTCTCTAGTTTGTTTTCCCAGGGTGGAGGATCAAGGGTGTGGTTTGGGTCTTCTATTTGTGCTGTCAACATTTCTTGGTGTTTCCTTTGAAGTGCTTTTGTCTCTTTCACAAAACTTGATCGTTTAAGTCTTCCTGATGACAGCTGTGCTTGCCTGGTGGTCATCGGGTGGTTGTTGAACGATTTGAACTTTGCAGCTTGGATCAGTGCTTTGCATTCCGTTCCTTTGCTAAGTGGGGGGATGCCTGCTGTCTGCTCCATTTTTTCTATTGGTGTTGATCTCATTCCACCAGTGATGATGCGTAGTGCCTGGTTTTGTACTCTGTCGAGGTTATGTTGATGAGATTTAGCTGCATCCATGAGCTGGATCCATACTCAAGGTGTGGTCGTACGGCACCTAGGTAGATGGTCTTGAGGATCCTTTCATTGGCACCCCACTTTGTTCCTGCCAGCTTCCTCATGATGTTTAGCTTTCTTCTGGCCTTTGCCTCTGCGTTCTGGATGTGCTCCTTCCATGTTAATCTTCGTGCAACTACCATTCAACTGACTCTAAATTCGATTTGTGATTATCAATGTTCTGTTGTACACTTTCTATTCATGACACTTGACCAATATGATCTAACAAGTTATGAACGGGTAGTAGGCCTCTCATTAATCATGCTACCAAAATTTGGGTGTCATGCGACTTTCAGTTTTTATATTCTGAGTAGATCATAAAAGAAATTTATCGGCCGCATAGCCATTGACTGAGTTTGACTTGATTAGGGGTTTCCTGACTTGTCAATGACTGAAGGCAGTTCAATTCCAGTATAGGAAAATAGGCCACACGTTGTCCTAGTGCTCATGCCATCCTGCTACGTCGGCGTAATACCGAACTGACAAAAATTGAGGCATATGCGACTTTGAAACTTGGCCAATGTCATCTGTGTACAGACTCACTCACGCTTCACAGGAGCAGTACACAACTTGGTGAGTCTAGCTCATCTTGCTCCAAGGTTACCGATTTCGTAATCAGACCAGATGGACAGATGGGCGGAAAGACAAATGCGTTGTTCCAGTTTCCACACTTGGAATTATACATGCGGATACAGAGCTTGTCTAGAAGGAATTCGGGCTTGGGTCCGTCGTTGAGCACCTCCCAACATTGATTCCAGCTCCAGCACTCGCTGACTCAGCTCTTCAACTGGATCGGACATTGCCACTGGAGTATTGAAATAACTAAGTTTTCCTGACATACAACTGACCCTAAGCTATCATAACACGACTTTGTTTTCCTTTCGTATTTAAACGCACTTTTAATCTTGATATTTAGATCTAGATATGCGCCATGCCTTACGGATAAAAAGGAAGTATACGCATTATGCATATTGATTTGATATAGGTCGACCACCTATAGGTTGCATTATAAGTAAGCTCTCTACACTATATAGATCGTTAGACCTACAGGGAGGTTTGCTAGCTAGTCTTGCCAGTAAATATTCATGAATTTATAGGCTTATTTGCTGCTTAGGGATTGCGCATTAACGCTTTGTCGGATATAATAATATTCCAGGTATATTGAGTCATTTAGTCATCTTCCCTTCTTAAACTCTGCCTCTACGTTTCAAGGAAGCGGGCGAGTACGTGTAAACTAATTTTACTGGAAGACGTTGCAGCCTTAGGCTGCAACGTCTTCCAGTCAAATTAGTTTCAAAATATATAACCGAATCTCCCTTACTGTGGCCAAAGTAGATAGTATCTGACCTATAGTGTTAAAATGGTTAATATTACATACATATCCCTAGACAGATGTGCATTGTTCTATTTATGAATAAGTCGGTTGAGTAAGATAGCCCCATTGCAATCGCTAAGCTAGTCAGTCCTATGTGTCTATGTTAGGAGATACTGGACTTAACTAGGCTATGACACTTCAACTTGTTAACTGAATTGTCGATCAGACTCGATCTCGTTATAATCAGTCACGGTATATACGCTAGACCTATATAGTATGCTAACTACGAAGTTTAATTTGGCATGTGTGTTGATCGTCAGTAATCGCTGTTAAGTATGATCATAACAGAGGCTTTCAGTAACCATTATTTTTAAATTGACAACATAAACAGTCTGCAGCGTTGAAAGTTTTAGTTCAGCACTGCGGAGTGAGTAATTATGATAGACGTATAACTTCTAATATAACAGGTCTACACTATTTTGAGCATAAGAAAATTAAAATAGCTTTTTTACCGAGATAATGTGTTAAAATCTTAAATTCGATTCCATTATGTAAGACGGTGTATTATCCTATTTATCAACATCCTTGAGCGGCGAATACAAGGGATACTGTACTCTCATCATTTGATATAGGCCCTATATGGATTGGTGTTAAACGCGAATTCTTCAGATTTCACCGTGAGAGCTGTGAATTTATGGGATTGAATTACAGTACAGCTCAGAATTAAATTAAAATTGTCTCAAAACAAGTGCACTGTTGAATATTTTGAACAAATTTGATTGGGAGACAAATCCAATCCAATTATGTTCAAAATATTCGACAGAACATCTCTTTCTAACGAACATGTGTCTGGTTTTTTGTTTTCAAAACATTTTAATTTATTTCTGAACTATACTGTATCTAGGATGAATTTGCGGGACGATAAAATGTAAATAGTTTAAAGCATACTTAACAATCGTTGAGTAGGCCTAAACATGCAATTTAAACAGTTTCTTTCTCAAATACCACTATCGTAAATTCAAATCAATGCTGTTAATAAGCCAGTGACTATTTTGACTATAATTCTGTTGTGGTGGGTGTTTGTTTATCTATTGCTTTCTAGGAAGCAACAGCTTCAAGTCAAAGTAAAACCTTTCTTCAGCTATAAAGAATGTGTAGAATCAGGGGTTTGGAGCCGAAAGGGTTAAATATGACGGCACGCTCTAGACCGGTTAGACTATTGCATAAAACGTGCAGGTCCCGTCAATTAACCCGAAATTTATTCAATACGAATTACTTTTTTTTACAATTTAGGCCGACAAAATACCCTGTTGAATATTTCGAAACTAACTGTACTGCAACCTGCAGCAAAAACAGGGTCCAGTCAAATTAGCTTCGAAAAATTCACCAGTTTACCTGTATGGCCGTCTTTAAATATGGATTTTAACATTACATTTTGAAAATGTTAATACAGATATTACGGCGTCTCGTGCATGTGACAGACGAAATGACACGCGTCTTATTTCACACAAAGCACTAAGAATCATCGGTTAAAAGAAAGACATTTATTTATTGGCTAAAAACTTCAACAACCATGGTGAATGTTAACACACTACTTCGTCGGATACACTTCGTCATTCATGTTGTCACGATCGGTGTTTGTGGAGTCGTGTTCTTCCCATTAGGCAGTGTCTACAGAGCATTTGAGGAACAATGCGTGCTGAACGCCAAACTTGTGATAACTGAAGGAGGTGCTGGACCGAATGGGACCGTTTCTGTAGTGGTAGATGCGGAGAGGTCGGTGCTGGGGGACTCCAGTGTGTGTAATTATGTGACGTATATGCCAGTCATTGTGGCCATACATGCTTTCATCTGGTGCTGGTTCCTCATCTATCTATGGGCATCGCTCGTTGAACAGGGGTAAGTATAATTGATGAATCCATTTTAGCCATGCTCCGCCCATTCCTGTCTAAGCTTCGCCCATGCTTTGCGTGTGTTGGGATCAATTTATATACTTTGAATCCTGGATTCTCAGAATCTCAATTTCAAGGTAACTATAGCCTGCTGGTAATCTGCCGAACATTTTGAAACTAATTTGACTGCTGTTTGTTACATAAGCAAGTTAGTTTCAAAATATACAACAGAATGTTTATTAAATCGTAAATCCATCAAAGACATACAATTCGTAAACTTGGCGGACTATTCCAGCTTCATGATGGCGTACACGCTGTCATTTATGATTGTGACGTCAGCCTACACATGATGTAATTGATTATAACGTCATATACCTGCGTGACAGATCGGATTCCTTCATTCTCTCGAATTTAAAACCCTGATCGCGCTGATTACTGAGCGTTATCGGGATAGTTTGTTCAAGATGATAAATGATTCAAACGTTGGGGTGTGGGGGGGGGGTGGATGGGTCCAATTTGTCACTCACCAAGTATCTGACGTTGTCTCGCATCACAATCAAAATGATGTCGCCATCATGAAAGTCCGTCAATAAGGTGTACAAATTGTATGAATTTACAATTTAATAAACATTTTGTTGAATGTTTTGAAATTTTTTTTACCGGGAGCTGTTGTTGCCATAGGCATGAGTTTTGATGATCAAAACTTTTGAGTCATATATAGGTTATTTGTGCCGGCATTGTTTGCATACACTAGATAGTTAAACCAGTGAGTTGGACAGGCTCAATGTCAACTATGCGCCATCTGAATGGTATTCAATAAATCACAAAAGTATAAATAATGCTGTAAATAGTTCTGAATTATAATAGATCTTTTCAGTTTTAGCTATGCCCCGCCGATCTCTAGCTAAGCTCCACCCACACATCACGCGAGTTGTGATCGATCGATCCCTGAACTCAATGACGATCAATTTCCAGAAAACTACACAGGTAAGCTGTTAAATATTTTGAACCTAATTTAACTGGGTGCTGTTACTGTCTATAGCAGTAACAGCGCCCAGTCAAGTTAGTTTCAAAATATTCAACATAATGTTTATTAAATGGTAAAGACATACAATTAGTACAACGTGTCTGACTATTAAGCGCTAAGGTCTGAATAAATCGAGCTATTCATGCCATAATTAATTATGACGTCATTATACACGTCGCTTAGTTGATTATGACGTCACATGACGTCAGTTGATGGATGGATAACTGGAAAGATAAATTATTCTAAGCCTACACCAGATTGCGTACGGTAATTAGTTGAGAGACAGCGACTGTACAGATGACAAATCTTATCGCCTAACAGATTGTTGACAGTTCACGGATGGCTGAAAATTAATCGCCCCAGGGATTATTTTCACACAAATTTATCAACATCAAAGGAAAAATATATATAATTTTACTCAAATAAACCGAAAACACATCGCCTATAACTATTATTAAAACAACGTAATGTTTTTTTACAGCCAACCCTGGCTATAGCTATCACATGCTTTTGGGGCCACAAAATGATGGCTCTATAAGACCAGTATTAAATGAACACCATCTTGTTAGTCCAGTAGAAATTGACATGGACCCGGACATTTTAGTTAACAGTCCAATTTTTGTTTTAATTACATCAGCATGACCTAAAATAGCTGCCAGAAAAATTCTAAAAAATTCGTACTTGGGGAAATATATCTTTAGGGCAAATTAAAAATGGCCGCCAAAATGCGGGTTAAAATTCAGGGAATATGTCATTTAGATAGACCTGACAATTCTCGGCAGGCTTACCAAAGAAAATTACTTTAAACTAATGATAGACTGTGTGATAGATACAAACTAAGCAACTTTTATGTGTAAATCTCTCAAAAACCTCTCAATAAACTTAGGAAATACAATGACACCATACATTGCGGATGATTCATACTTCATCATTGTTTGAGCTGTTTTGGCAGTGACCTTCGCATTTACAGTGAATGCTACAGGCAATGCCTTTCTCTGAGCACCTACATGATACACATAAACGTGTACTGCTAATACACTGACATCGTATATCCATAAGTAGTGCCGGTGGTGCTGGCGCCTTGTCGGTGATGATTGAGGCCACTGCTCCATCTTCTACCTTATATCCATATTCTTCCTTCTTCAACGCAGTTTTTAGGTGGCGCCATGTACTGACTTGGTGATGTACACGAAGGCTATGGAAATATGCTGCTCTACAGGCGGGTGGCATGCGCTCAACCGGTACATGCTTAGAAGAAATGGCATTCAGGTATCTGAGATTGTATAACCCCTGACTTTTCGACCCTCCACTGTACAAATCTTTAATGAATCTTTCTCCAATTACACGTACATCTTCCTTTGATGCGGAGATGTCACCAACTATAACTACACCCTCTCGCAACTTCGGTGAAGACTGAAGCTTTTTAAGTTGCTTTACCTTGCCCATGCCATACAAAGCTAATGTAGTATCACAACCAGACATACTGTGGGAAAATGGCAGACACATGCACAGCTCTCTATCTAAAATATCTTTAGCCACTGTAAAATGCATATCTTTTGTTGCCTAGTTTGTAGGAAGATATTTGAAGATATGCTTGCATGATAGAGTAGCAGAATCAAAATATCCGTATCATCGGCAACAACTATCGTGGGTCGTTCTGGTTGTGACAGTTCTAATGCCTTTCTTACGATCACAACGTCAGCATCACCTTCATCTCCAGCATGCTTTACCTCAACACCTGCATTTGTTAAATGTTCTTCCAACAAATTTATGGTGCTCTGCTTATTGTGTGTCTTTGACAAAAATCAAGCCTTGTTTCCTGGAACAGGTGTGTTGTTTTGAACCGCCACATCAGGGAAATCTGGTTGATTAACTCGCCGCCTCTTCTGTTCTTGGTCCTTTGTTGTTGGTGCATTATAGCTATCAAAGATTACGCATATCGGCACTCCAACCACTCTGCAATGTATAACCGCAGACACAAATGAGCTACATACAGTTTCTATCGTCCCGATCTTTGGCCAACCTATCCGATGTAAAAGTGTGCAACCATCAAAAACTCTTGCTGCTGGCTCTGGGATCAGTTGCTGTACAATCGCAGTGTCCATGTCAACTATGTACTTTGCCAGTTGTGACTTTTGGGATTTCCTCATAGTACCATCATCGTGGAAAAGGGCTGGACATACTGTGGCAAGTTCATATTCAAATATACTTTTATCTAGAGGGCCGGAAACATAGGCGCTAGACATTAAGCGATGGTAGAGTTCTTGAGAAGACATATGAACGTCTTCGCTTCCGACTTTGACCACTTTTCGCATGACAGCAAAAGTCACAGCTTGGTCTGTTCTCTTTAGGATAATATCACCAAACTTTCTTTCATTTAACTTCTAGTGAATTTTCTGGCCAATCTTAATTGCATCATCAACAGTAACACGGTGATCTGCAATTAATCCTATAGCAATGTTTCTCAACTGATGCTCATTAACCGTGAAAGGATTGTGTTCAACAAGAAACAATTTAAGCTTCTTCACGTCTTCTAGATCGCGTTTCATGTTTGCTGTTCCCTATGCTGTTCTGACCATGTTCCCGTGAGTGTGTCAGTCAACGATCGCAGAGCATGTGTGTACTGTGCTATGATATGTGCTGTGAGGAGCCATTTTGTTCTAGCAGAATCCTTGTGTGTTATGTTGATCAATCCTCCTTGAGTTTTTCTAGCTCTCATAAGGCCCTGCTCAATGGTCATATCCGACCATGTACCACTCAAATACACTTTTTCATTTCTACGGACAGTAAAGTATCCTTCGTGCATGGGCCCTTCAAGGCAGGGGCATAGTTCAAGAGAATCTTGAAGATAAAGGCGACAACATTTCGTGTAATTGTTATGCCCAGTGGCAGCAAAGAATGGCAACATTAGCTGTGTAGCTTTCAGATGGAGTGGTCAGTCACCAGTACGTTCAGCTCTGATGAACAACCTTACAATTGCTACAAAGTCCATGAATAAAGACCATAATTTGTCTGTTCTGGACCTTTCAATATTCTTCCTCAAATCACAAACTTGCTTACATAGATTTTGCAAATGTTCATTGTTACAAACATCATCTGGTGAGATATCATGTGACATGAGTTCGTTACATAGATTGTGTAGCTGTGACCACATGTCATCTGTTGCCATATGGTTTTGAGTTTCATGTGTTGTAGCAATTTCGTCTTCGGTTGGCTGTTCATTTGATGAGCTATAACTATCATCATCAACGTCGCTGTCTTTATCTTGCAACTCGGAGAGTACAGATTCATCATATGTGTTACATGAGATGCTGTCAGCTGTACCGCCATTAAAAATCCATCATCTTGTGGTTCAATTAACAGAAGATGCAATGCAGCATCTGTCATGAGACATGCCCTCAGTGTCTTTGTGTAGACCTTACCCTCCATCATTTTGGGGAGGGAGTTCCTAGCGTAGACAGTTGCCCACACATCATCTATCCCACTCCCCTCCATGATCTTACAGCCAGCGCCAAGAAAAGGCATTAGTTGGTGGAAACCACCCAGACGTATGTAAATATTCACAAACTGTATGGAGTTGTTTTGCTTAATTTTGTAGCTTTTCAAGTACAACGGTTGGTCAAATGTTATGGTTGCACAACACATCCCTGCTTTTCTGGATTGTGACTGCACAAACATCATAGTACTATAAATAGCTTCATTTGTTCCTGGATTCAAAGGAACCATGAGGTTGTAAACTATTGCAGTACAGTGGACATTGTGAACTGTATTTACTTCAGACAGTTTTGGTGGTTGAGCTGTGAGAATGCTAGAGTACAGCCAAGTGTGTCTAATCTGCTATACTTATCAATAGATAAGCTGATAGGCTTAACTTCTTTGATCTTCACATCCGACATTAGTTATTTAGTTGGACATTGGTATGGTAGAATGAAAGCACCAAAATCCCCGGCTTGTTTGATTTCATCAGCAGTTAGATTTCTACGACATATTGCTTTTATAGGGTCTGCTCTGCATTCAGTCACTGTTTGACATGCAATAATCCCAATCACATGAGTTGTATCATGACCAGAGATGGTATCCTCGTTGCAATCAAAGTTGCCAGCAACCCATTGGCAGAACCCACCCCCTTTCCTCTTCTCTATGAGCCCAGGACAGAGTTCTTCAACAGACGTGCTTCCGACTGCAGCTCTCTAGAAAGCAATGACTTGGTCATAGGATGCGCTTAGTCCGAGCGACGAAAGTACATCAATGATCACGCGGGACCTGGTAGATTGGTGGATAAACAAGCCAATTGTTAACAGTAGTGGTGATATAAACAACTGCTTCCAAGCTGCTTGCATAATAACATGACATACACTCACCAGCATCAGTTTCTTTTTTAGCTTAGCGGATTCGCTGCGAGGTTCAGGATATATACATGAAATTAGTTCTTTTACGGTATCTGGTAACTCACGCTCAAGCCTTTCCAAGTCTAAGCTCGACGGCTCTGGATACACATCTGTATTTTGATCTATATCCTTGATACTTTGATTAACCAAGG
The DNA here is from genome assembly GCA_034401795.1 of Chaetoderma sp. LZ-2023a. NCBI lineage: Eukaryota > Metazoa > Mollusca > Caudofoveata > Chaetodermatida > Chaetodermatidae > Chaetoderma > Chaetoderma sp. LZ-2023a. The sequence continues at coordinate 84,599,154 of CM067373.1, read as the reverse complement.
ACCCCACCCGTCTGAGTGGTCGTATATTCTCATCTTGATCATTACTTGTTGATGGTGCATCATACGAATCATGTTTGATAGATGAGGCTGCATACGTTAGTGTGACTACGTTTGTACGGCCTTCAACCTGAGCTATTGTCACGTCTCTCCCAAAATGATCAACAAGACGGCGTTGGATGTGCTTTATGCGGTATCCGGGGACACCAGTCGGCAAGTAACTGATTAACTGTAAACGAGGATCTTGCAATGTAAACTGTTGCTGTTGCTGTTCTGGCTTTGTTAGCCAAGCACACAGATGTGTGAATGCTGCATCATTTATGTCATCAAATTCCGTTTATTAGACAATGAAAGACCACATGAGCTGATGCTTTTAGAAGATATGAATTCTTGCATGCACTGTCGATGGTATTTTGTCTCTACCGCACAGAGATCACCAGCAAAAAGTTTCCTGGCCTTTAAATCGTCTGCTATTTGGTCATGCCTTTTCTCGCAAGTTTTCAGCAAGCTTTCTTGGATTATGCTGCGTTTATCTTTTCCGATAAATGCTATGCTGCTGATGGGAGAATGTCGTTCAGGGTTACGCTGAGCAGCATCAAAATCAAGTTCATTAGTGCAAATTAAGCTATGTATATGATAATCATATGGGGTACATTCTGATCGCAGTGTAGGCGTGGATGCTCATACATTTTCATTGTCTCTGTCTATAGTCTTTTGGGCCTTTGCGATATTTCTGGATAATGTGTAGTCCTTATAGCACTTATCGTGTATATAGTGTTCATTCGACAAAGATAATTTGAAACGAATATCATCTCCACGCCTTTCTGACGCGTCAGTTAATGTTGAAAATCCTCTAGGATCAACTTTTCTACACCTGCAATCATTATAATCATTATAAACGACACAAATCTCTTCATGCCGCGTGTCAGCCATAGTTCATTTCTTTTGAAAATTGATTGAATAAGTATTTAGATTCGATAGATCGAATTATAAATCAAAAGTGCTTTTCACTTTACTTTGATTACCACTTTCTAAATATACCCCGGTCTATATATTATTGTAAAAATAAACGTACTAATATCAGGAATATTAATGTTAATCAACTTTTAGCTTCGGGAAGTAACTAGTATAAATATGTCTGATTGCCTGACCGTCAAATATTTGAAGAAACATTTTAAATCGTTGCATATAGCGCTATTCTTAGGCATTCGTTTTGCCAGAAAAACAGAGGTTGCTACTATATAGATGTTTAACGCTAAAAATCCATTTTGTTCTATTATGCATGAAATTATTTTAAGTAGAGAGTGTCAAATACGGCAATACAGCATGGGTTACTGTAAGCACCAATAGTTATCGGTAAGACTAATTTCAGGAGTAGTTAACAGAATACTTACTAAATTATACAAGTTTTTTTTCGTATTTCGCACGTCATGTTATAAGGGTTAAAAACCATGTTTCTCCAAGTGAGAATTTGTGAGAATTTTCTGTGTGCACTTAGGACAGTCATATGAAGAATCTGACACCAAAATGTGGATGTTAACTAAAATGTCCGGTGCACCTATTTTCTCGTCGATTTCTACTGGTCCATGTGTGCTTAAAAGCCATTTGCGTTTTCATATGCCATACCACCTATCGTATGTAATAAGATATCTCAGTGCCCGCTGTTGTTGATACTGCTCTTTATAAATGCGGTTTCTGTATAGGTGGCATGTATTTGGCATACCGTCGTTTATCAACACATTCCCTGGACCATTCATGACGTCATATAAGTTCCGCAGGCTGAGACACTGTTGCTATGAGAGTGAGTAGATTGTATACGAGGCTCGCCCACTTTTGAAGATTCATATTCATTTTGCTAAAACACAAACTTATAAAACCGCTCTGACAGTTTCTCATAATTCTTTGTCTGATATAAGATACGGTTCAATTTGACTAAATTTTTGCAATGACGAGCAAGAAGGGTACGATTGAGCTCTGGTTTGAGCTCTGGTTCGAGAGAGGTCCCGGTCGCTTCTAGGGTTTGTGACGAATGAACAAAATCCCGGACTCGCTCCTCCGCAGTTTAATAAACATTGCAAATCGCTATGTAACGGGAAACATTACATTCCACTTTCCAGCCATTCTGGGAGCTGCGGCCCTAATAATCCCATGAAAGGCCTAGTATGATATGTGTCTCAATAACGCTATACAACTATATGCGAACTGGAAAAAATCGCCGCCAACTAGCCACTGACCCGCGTTGAGTTTCTTTTGCACTAAAATACACCACAATCTAAACCGTTCCTATGATAAACTAAATTCATTATATTATTTAAATTATATATCAATGGAAAGCGCATTCAATTACCGAAACATTAATGCATTATTTTTGTATTTGCTTATATAAAATACACCATTCGACATAGATTCATTAAATCAAGTGGACAATAGGGGATATTTTAAAATTACAATCAACTGTATTAAGTTTATAAAACTATAAAAACTAATACTGAAATGTATAGAAAATTGGCGTAGCTTTCTAATGATGTATGACTTCAAAAATATTATGAACATAGTTTTTCATATGCACTGCCTAAAGTGCACTGTATCTGATTCCCATAGTAAAGTAATGCTGTTTGCGCGTCGGCTATCGCGAGTACCAGCCGGAAATGGTATGCACGATGCATTCCGGGAAGGTATTTCCCCAAAATAGGCTAATGTGGCAAAGGTCTATTGTGAAGCTTCAAAAAGCCCGCTTGGAAAACGGGATGCCTCTCATTGCAAGTGCTTACGAGCCATCATGAACCACCACTGAACCCACAGTCTAATCTCAAAGTCAGCACTTTACGCAACTTGCAACACGGCTCCACGGAAAGAGTAAGCGCTCTGGCAAATCAATTCAATCCAATTGTCGTAAATTTCTCCTTTATAAAGAAGCACCTCCAGTTGGAGTAGTTGGTTGACACTAGACTGGTGAACCATACATGTTCGTTGTAAAGTTTAGAGTTCGTATAATTATTATAGTCTGCATACAATTGTAAATGGCAATGTTGTGTTTAAGACTGGTTAATACTATAGTAATGTTCTGATAATTTACCTTTCCAGAGTACCCACCCATCATATGACGTCATAATGAACTGCGTGATGTGTACAATGACATCATAATGAATGACGTTGATAAGTACGTCACGACACATATTTGAAGACGGTCTATGCGTTGTTGTACAAATTATTTGCTTTTACTATTTAATAAACATTCTGTTGAATATTCTGAAATTAATTTGACTTGGCGCTGTTGCTGCTATAGGCAGCAACAGCACCCAGTCAAATTAGTTACAAAATATTCAACAGCTTCCCTGTATAGTTTTCAGGAAATTGATAGCTAGGGCATCTGGGGATCGATCAATCCCAATACGGCGAGGTGTGGGTGGAGCGTAGCTAGTGATGGGCGGGGCATAGCTAACAATGGAAAGGTCCATTGTTGAGATGTGTGGTTCTACTGTATTATTGAAGCTCACTCAGAGGTTCTCTCTGTCGGTCACGCAGTGTATACATGTATCGACACAATTATGCTCTACATCAGATAGGCACCATGTATTTAGTAGCATGAATGGATCTATAATGAAGTCTGTGACATGATGTAATTATTAGTGATGGGTAATAATCTTTGTTAACAGGTCGCGCACAGTTGTTTCTAGACGTATTGATAGATATGGTAATGGCCAATGCTAGGACGTTTTCTTGGAATACCCGGGAATACGTTCTCGCAGTAAGCGTTAGAGAACAATCTCGCCTACAAAGGCTTCATGTACCCAGAAGTAATGGACCTCTGGTCTAGAGAGGCCCATTGGAGTAGGTCGGCACGAATCTAACCAATCCGAAACGAGGACTATGCCTATATATTAAGGATTTGCTAGCATCTCTTTGTACAGAACACATGTGTTAACCACAAATCCAACGATTATATAATTTTTGAACTAGTAAAACGCCGACATGCAGAATGTCAAACTCCATACTCCCCTATAATGTTAGCATTCACAATTACATAGCGTTTGTGGACCTATTCATTTATAAGACGGTTTAGACACCTCATATTTATGATAAGGTAGGACAATTGCACAGTTTGTGGATTCAACTATATCGATTACATAATGTTATAAAGTTGACTGTTTGATTTGCGCAGAACCATTAGAAGACATGATAGGCTAAAACAGACTTTTACGAGATTAGATATTCAAAATCATCTTGTTAGCCAAAATCATTAAATATATTGTCTAGTTTTCCGCTTTATCTAAACTTGATGGCAACCCTCGCGCAGAAAGGAACGGATGCTTAGGTAATGACGTTTCTTTGCGCACACACCCACCTTTTTACATAGTGAGCAGTGCATGTAAAGCTGTGGACGTTGCTTCCAGTGTCTGTGACGGGGTTTCTTCACCAGATAGACCCTCAGAAAGATGGTGTAGATTGACAGACAGTGTAGTCTGTACTACGGCATTTTAATTCATCGAGTTGGGAACTACCATTTATAACGGGGGTTACTGGGCTGGTACTGGGCGAATACAGAGCTGTATTGGCCAGGCATTCAGTATTGGTCTAGTATTCAGTATTGGCCTGGTATTCAGTATTGGCCTGGTATTCAGTATTGGCCCGGTGTTCAGCATTGGCCTGGTATTCTGTATTGGCCTGATATTCAGTATCGGGCCTGTATTCAGCATTGGCATAGTATTCAGTATTGGCCTGATATTAAATATTGGGTCTGTATTTAGAATTGGCCTGATACTCAATATTCGCCCTGTATTCCGACCCGGTAACGTGCGTTATCAGGGAGGTGTTTGATAACGGTCAATGGCTGTAAATGGAGTTCCTTCCTATATCGTTGGTGGACAAATTGAGGCATGGTCTTGCGATAGCTATGTTAGAACCATGAGACTTAACGCTCTGGTAATTGCAGATGTTTTTGTTCTCTCTCTCTCTCTCTCTCTCTCTCTCTCTCTCTCTCTCCCTCCCTCCCTCCCTCCCTCCCTCCCTCCCTCCCTCTCTCTCTCTCTCTCTCTCTCTCTCTCTCTCTCTCTCTCTCTCTCTCTCTCTCTCTCTCTCTCTCTCTCTCTCTCTCTCTCTCTAAAATCTAAAAAAAATCGCGTTTTTCCTAATGGTTACTATAGTGAAGATATATATATATATATCTTCACTATAGTAACCATTAGGAAAAACGCGATTTTTTTGTGTATATTTCTAATACAATGACAGATAGAAGATGACAACTGCACGAACATCTTATATTATCATTAACTGGCCAATAAACAACACACCCTTGTCTGAAATGTGATAGCAATTAAGCTCAATCCTCACTGACTCATTCATTCTGTATAAATATGTAACGCCCCAATATCGAATTGGATATCGACACGACCGTTGATAAACGGTGCAGGGGATCAATATCAAGTGATATATGCATTATTAATCCAATCCACAGAAAGAGAACTTGGACATTTTGTGGTCTGAAATTGTTATTGGCCTAGGACCCAAGATATGTTCTTATTTCTTGTATTTCTAGACGAGAGATATCGTTGTTTCTGCCAGCTATCATCTTACACAGTCTGCTACTCATCTGCCTGATAGTATCCAGTACGCTGCTATCTGTGGGAATTGGTAATTTCTGCGATAATCTTGAGATATTGTTACCGAACAAGTAAGTAAATGCTTATTTAATCAAAATTGACGTTTTCTAATCTGCCATGATGGTAAATTGTTTGCAAAGTATTTCGAGTCTGCTTTGACTCAACCCGCATTCTGAAAGATGTTTGAATTGACGTGACTGAACTGGTACCCGGCAGTGCCGGCCCATCAGCTCTATCCAGATATCTGCGACAGCTGGTACAGGCTAATAGAGGGATACATTTCTAGCTATGCTCCGCCCATTTCTAGCTATGCTCCACCCACGCTTTGTACGTGTTGGGATCTATAGAATCGCGAATTCCCTGAATACCAATATGAAGGTAGATATTCAGGTAGAGCTGTTGAATATTTTGAAACGAATTTGGCTGGTTGCTGTTGATGTCAGAGGCAGCAACGGCGCCAAGGCGCAACAGCGCCAAGGCACATTTGTTTACAAATAGTCAGCAGCCTGTTTTATGAAATAGTAAAGCCATACAATTCGTACACTTGATAGAATATCAAATCGTCACCGTTCATTACGGCGATAGCTACGCCATTCATTACGCATTTTGATTGTGACGTTGGCCTACATGTACCGTAATTGATTATGACGTCATAACCGAAAGCAGGTAGGTGTTGATGACTAAGTCAAATTAGTTTCAAAATACTCAACATAACAATCCCCACAGTGTGCATTATTTAACGCCCCGATCTTGTGAGTGTTGAAAGGTTAACGTTCTAACGATGTTTTAGACTAAACACATTATTCTTGTAAATTTACTGCCTCATTCTGAATCATTAATCTCAATTTGAAGTATTAACATCATCATATATCAATTAATAGAACGTGTCGTATAAATTTGCATAAATTCGTCGCCTAAATGATTAATCTTTTGATAAAACGGGATACTATATTTGCAATCAAACTATTAC
>CM067373.1:84565087-84590087 GCA_034401795.1 Chaetoderma sp. LZ-2023a | reverse complement strand
ATAAGGCCGCTATATCTTATACGGGAAGTAACTCCTAATGGGGATTTTATGATGACTACGAGGACTTATTTTTCCTTTATCAATATTTTATATTAAAATTGTTTATATTATTAAGCTGACGATATCAACCCCATTACAGACCAATCAGTTAAGCATGTTCGATTATGATATTTATACCCCTTTTAGCGCCAGCATATCGATGGATGATCCGATCTGTCACCCAGGCATCTGCCGTCATAACCAAATACTCCCCCTGTTAGCAGAAGTCATAATCAAAATAACGCGAGTCCAGCACGAAAGTGTCTGAATAGACAGAATGGGTGACTGTAGATGTTATCTTTTATTAATTTGCAATTTACTAAACATTTGGTTGAATATTCTGAAACTAATTTGACTGGGAGCTGCATTAGTTACCAACAATCTCACTACTTTCATGATCACTCGAGGTGATGGCCGTTGTTTGTTCACCCGGTGGTGCCTTGGCGGCGGCCGCGGCGGCGATAGTGGTGGTGGCGTTGGTATCAATATAATATATCGGAATAGATGATAAAAATAAAGTAAAGCATGGTGTGTTCTAGGCCCTGTATCTAAATCTGTATTATTGTCATGTGTCTCCCTCAGATCGCGTCCTGGGTGCTAGCGGTGCTACTCCTGGCGCATTGCTTTATCATCTGCTATCAGTATTGGCGTCACACATCCGTCACGTACGAAGTAACATCGATAGACGATGACTATGTGGAAGAAAAACATGGCATTGTGCAGGATTATGATAACACGGTGAATGAAGACAGCGATGATCCCACGACATCCCCTGCATATCGAAAGTTATCCATTGAAGTGAAATATAGCGATGATGACGATAAAAAGAGGCAGGCTGATGTGGTTGTGGCGTAAACCACGTGACTGGCGTTTACCACGTGACTGGCGTTTGTGTACTGACCTAGAGGAATATTTTGACAATTATTTGTAATGAGTATCTCCTATAGTATGATTAATAAAGCTACAATTCTTTACAAAATCCACCCAGGTAGTACAAATGAGCAGCACGTTCATCCCAGAAATCACAACACAGAGCTGGACCTAGATACACCTGATTTAGCATAGCTAGGCCTATGTGACATTAACACGATCAATCATGAAATCCCAACACAGAGGTGGGCCTAGATGCATCTGATTTAGTATAGCTAGGCTTATGTGACATTAACACGATCAATCATGAAATCCCAATATCATAATATATCACTGTCAAATGGAGCACGTGGCCTAAGAACGCAGATTACTGGGCGAGTACTAGGCTAGGACCGATAACTTCTGCCTCAGTAGTGGCCTAGCACGCTGCGTTATGACGGATATTGTCGTCAGACGTGTGTCTTAACAGTGAAATATAGTTTCTGATAACGCGTGTCACTGTGCTTGTACCGGGCCGTATTGGCCTAGTACCGGCCCACTAACATGAGTTATTAAGATGAGGTAATGTTGACATATACTAAGTCGCTAGATGGAATTTATTTTAATGTCGTCTCATGCTTTAGAAGATCAAATCAAGGGGCTCCATTCAATGGATACAGAGACGCCACCATGCACATATTATCCGCAAAGTCATGGCCGCATTCCACGACGACGACGATGACGACGACGACGACGATGATGATGTTTTGGAAGCGTCTTTGAGCTGCATTCAGGTTCGTTCTCTTTAGTGGTTTTAGATAATGCTTTAGGTCTGATCGCAAATCACTTACCAAGGTGGCGTTATGCCGTCCTCTGTGTGCATGCATGGTACGTGTTGGCACCTAGTATTGAAAATTTCAAACCTTTCCGAGCTCGCGTATTCTATGAAATTCGAAGAACATTCCCAGCCATTGACCATCGCTGTTGTGCTTCCCTCACAGAGAATTGAATTATGTTGCACATTTTGTAAAGTCCAGAGTTTGAAATTAGGTTGTGTAGTCAGTGGCCATTCGTGATGGCTCGCAAGTGTTTGCGCAAACAAGCATCAAGCTTGTTTCAGAAGGTCATATGATCTGATCAACTGTCGCAGTTGTAGAGCTTTATTGAGACACAGATAGGCGCATCTCGACTTTCATGGGAATTTGTGGAGCCACGATTTCACAGCTTCCAGAAGGACTGGAAATCAATGTTTCCTATTGCGCAATGATTTACAATGGACGTTTCCAGATTTACCCATGACCGCCCTTCTCTAGCTAAGCTCCATCATCGATCGATCCGTGAACTGTGTGACTATCGATTTCCAGAAACATATACAGGTAAGCTGTTGAATATTTTGAACCTAATTTGATTGGGCGCTGTTGCTGCCATAGTGCTGTTGCTGCCTATGGCAGCAACAACGCCCTTGTCAAATTAGTTTCAAAATAATAAACAGCATGTTTATTAAATAGGAAATACATACAATTCATACAACCTGACCGACTATTAAGCGTCTAAGACTGATTAAATCGAGTCATGCATGACGTCATTATGATAACGCCATCCTACACGTTACGTAGTTGATTATGACGTAATATGACGTCATCTGGTGGATGGATAAGGTCCATTTAGCTTGAACTGCAGATCGAGGACTGAGCCCAAGATTCTGTTCTTCCTTCTCTTCTCCAAGCCCCAGGCTACTGTGTGTTCATTATTCGTGTGCTTTGTGTGGGACAGGTAGGACTATGTACACATGAACTCAGGTTTGGCTTTATTCATGAAGAGTTGTGTGGCTCTTGGTTGTTTTGCAGCTATTGGAAGCAGTTCATTCAGGATCAAAATCAACACCATCTGCATACTATTCCACGTCTCTGCGGCATTACTATTGGTTTGTTTTGACCGATCAGAGTTGGTATTGGATTTGGTTTTCGAATGGCGCTTGTATATGAGACGCATTCGATCAATCAGTGGTGTTTTATCGGAATTAAGGTCTGCCGTAGCATTTCATATGTGACATTGATGAGCATTCTGGACATAAAGCCAGTTTGTTTCTTTAAACTACTCCTTATTCAGTTTCCATCCAATCTCGCTCACACTTCACACACCTATCCGAGGGATAAGTACAAAGTAGCAACACCAGTACGGAGCTCCATTTTCAATTCACTAACCTGAATGGGTTTTAGTAGTCAGGGCACGCCACCCTTAAATCTTTTAATCGCCAGTCCATTATTGTAACTTACCAAAGTTTGAGTGGGATAATATATGGCTAACTATCGACATAATTACGGAGACAATTTTCGATTCCTCACCCATATGGGTTTTCTAAGGTCATCCATCCCGCCCCACCCGCATTTTTTAATCGCGACCCATCCGTTATTGAAGACTGGATCTGGATAACGCTTGAGGATGTATTCTTGCGGTAAATGATAACGGAGCCGATTTTCGATTCATCACATAATATGATATAGAATGGCACCAGCCGTTAAATTTTAAAATCTATTTACAAATTGGGGAACGTTCCGGATCTTATCTCGTACGAGCGTGAGCCTATGTAAATTGCGGATCCTGGGACACTGGGATCCTGGATTAAGTAAAGTCTAGTCCTAACAGGGCAATGGATAACACAGTAAAACAGCCGGCGCTGTAACCAGAATAGACACATATATCTAGCCTCTGATAACCCAGGTTACTGGACCGGTACTCGACAAATACCGGGCAAATATGACCTAGCATTGGCCCAGTAACCCGCGTTATCAGAGAACCATTGACTAATGAGCCCTGTCTATGGTGAGTATACATTGCGGTAAATAAACGGACCATAATCGGAAAGATGTGATATAATTGTTTAATTAATCATAATTTAACTATGAAGAATTTTGTCATAATATAATGATAACACGATTAATCTGAATACATCTGATTGTGAATAGCGTGTATACGTCAATAGCAATGATGATATGCGTGTTGAGAATGGTGAGGCTTGCTGTCAATGCTGATTCAAATGTTGATGATAATGGTGATGATAATGGTGATGATAATGGTGATGATAATAAAAACAACAATAGTCCTACAATCGGTTACGATAAAAAAAACCCAGCAATGATAGTGATAACGACAGCAACACGCTATCGTACGAGTATTTAAGTGCTTGAGCTATGCGCACAAGCACGGGCACTCATGCCACTAAACGCTTGTTCTTATTTGTAAATATTGAACATATTTTATTTTTCTATAATTTTCTGTAACTCCGTCGAGTTCACAAGAATCAATTAAATTTCTCAAATAAATTTTCAGAAAAAATAACATAACTAATGTTTTTTGCACGATTCTAAACTAATCTGATTCGACCGTTGTATACGGGTTATTACACTGCAATATCAATAGATAACGATATTTGATGTGCCGGTTTACATATTCAATATGGATGGAAATGTTTGCAAATTCAATTGGTCCTGATATAAGTCTGGAAACTAGGCTCTATGTGTGTGGAGAAACAGCTGGCAGATGATGCGTTTGAAGAATAAAAGTGCTTTAAGCTATGTCACGTGAGGATCCAATAGAGGGATCCCTGTTGTTGTGCTGCATCATCTTGATATAAGTGGATGTCTATAGGCAAACACGTGACCAAGTCAAGTCACACCCTAAATGAAAAGGTGAAATATCTGGTGCATAGCATTGAAGGTATTTGCCGATTAACTCTTACAGACCGAAAATGATTGATTGATTGGTGTAGGAAATCGTTTGAATATTTTGAAACTAATTTGACTGGTGGCTGTTGCTGCCATATTCATCAGGTTTTATGTACAGCTGTCTTAAAACTGAGATATATAAATTTTAAAGCGTCAACTTGAGGGATAATTAGTTAACGTATCATAGCCGTAGTACAAATATGTAAACATCGCGAGACAATTTACTTCAGCTCCAAATTTATTAAAGTTATATTGTGGCAATACTACAAGGACATATTTAAGAGTTTCAATGACGGTCGGCTTCAACAAAGTCGCCATCTTAGTCTGATATTTCACCTCCACCACAGGAAATACACAATTAGTATTGAACTACAATACATTTTGGCCTACTGTGCATTATCGATGCAGCTCTGTCAACGCCCCCCCCCCCCCACACACACACACTTGAGAGTCAACAGTACGATAATTAACAGTAGTGCCACGAGAATGGTGTTATATCGAGCATTATATGGAATCCCATATAAATATCAAACTAAAATGGCAGCTTCGAGTAAGACGTTCATCACTGAATTTTTCTAAATGTTCCCTAGTGCTATTGCTTCATGATGACTTAGTTTTATAGCTTTACCTCGCTCATCTATAGCTACGCTCTGTCCATCTATAACTAAGCTCCGTCCATCTATAGCTAAGCTCCGTCCATCTGTAGCTACGCTCTGTCCATCTATAACTAAGCTCCGTCCATCTATAACTAAGCTCCGTCCATCTATAACTAAGCTCTGTCCATCTATAACTAAGCTCCGTCCATCTATAACTAAGCTCCGTCCATCTATAGCTAAGCTCCGTCCATCTATAACTAAGCTCCGTCCATCTATAACTAAGCTCCGTCCATCTATAACTAAGCTCCGTCCATCTATAACTAAGCTCTGTCCATCTATAACTAAGCTCCGTCCATCTATAACTAAGCTCCGTCCATCTGTAGCTACGCTCTGCCCATCTGTAGCTAAACTCAGTCCAGCTGTAGCTAAGCTCTACCCATCTGTAGCTAAGCTCCGTCCAGATGTAGCTAAGCTCCGCCCATATGTAGCTAAGCTCCGTCCATCTGTAGCTAATCTGTGCCCATCTGTAGCTAAGCTCCGGCCATCTGTAGCTAATCTGCGCCCATCTGTAGCTAATCTGCGCCCATTTGTAGCTAAGCTCTGTCCATCTGTAGCTAAACTCTGCCCATCTGTAGCTAATCTGCGCCCATTTGTAGCTAAGCTCCATCCATCTGTAGCTAATCTGCGCCCATCTGTAGCTAAGCTCCGTCCATCTGTAACTAATCTGCGCCCATCTGTAAATAAGCTCCGTCCATCTGTAACTAAGCTCCGCCCATCTGTACCTAAGCTCTGCCAATCTATAGCTAAGCTCCGTCATCTATAACTAACCTCCGTCCATCTGTAGGTAAATTATGTCCATCTGTAGCTAATCTTTGGCCATCTGTAGCTAAGCTCCGTCCATCTGTAGCCAAGCTCCGCCCATCTGTAGCTAAGCTGTGCCCATCTACAGCTAAGCTCCTCCACACATGCTTTGGTCGTGTTGATTTATATCAGATACCTTTTACATCTGGACTTCCCAGAATCCCATTTGCAAGGCAACCATACACGTAAGCTGTTGAATATGTTGAAACTATAGGCAGCAACATTAGTTTCAAAATACTCAACATAATGTTTATTAAATAATAAATAGTAAATTCATCAAAAACACAATTCGTACACTTGCCTGAGATTTAAATGTTCATGACGGCGCTAGATACATCATTCAATACGCATTTTGATTGTGATGTCAGTCTACATATGACGTAATTTATTATGACGTCATATACTTGAGTGACCGATCGAATATCTCCATTCACATGTAATTTCACGACTGGAATTAGCACTATTACACTGACAATGGTACGTGTGTTCTGAGATCGCAGGCGTTCCCTGACCAACCCTCGTAGCATTGGCAGCGATACCGATAGAACGAATATATATTTTTCTGTTTATGATAAGAACCATTTACGTTTGTCCTCCTTTTTGAGTTATTATTAACATGGAAAACATTTCGCAGAAGCACTCTGATCTTTCGCCTCGCCCGCCTGGAATGTGACCTAACTGTCCACTTAAGTTTTTTGCCTGGCCACGATTTCAGGACACATCTTCCATGATTGTTGCACCGACCCTCGCTACACCTGCGAGTGAATGACATAATTTTATTCACGTACGGTCCCAGCACTGTTGTAACGTACTTCCGTAAATAATGACACTCTCTGTATGATCTTAGGTTAAGCATCGTGCCCCAGATCACTACGCCATCTGAGCCGGACCTCGCCGCTTGACCTATTGTGTTGTCAAGGTCATTCTGTAATAGATACAACATGGCATAATATAGTTTACATGTCGTGTACACGTGCTTCACGCATTCCCACACACGCTGACTCGTCTGAAAACATACATGTTTTCTTATCAGAAGCAGGTCTAGGCCTATATTATGTATTCTACTGGGTTGACAGACATTAAAATCGACCGACCCACCTGTGACTCATACGATATAAGCATCTATGCAACTTAATGTGAGTAAATTATTGTCCTCATTTTGTGTGCGTCCATTTTGGAATTCTAAGATGAGTTTAGAGTGACTATTTCTGTGAAATATCCTTCATATAAAAGACTATGAGCTTTATATTATCTCGTTTTATTTGAAATAATATTGCCTGTTATAAATAGAATAGTTCTGTTGTCCTTTCACGATTCAATTCTCTTTATCCCTCAACTTTATTTTGGAAGGGTGGGGAATCATTATGTACACGACATGTTTTTCTGGATCTCGTGTAGAAGGAGATCTCGTGAGACGCGTATGTTATTCAGATACCTGTCACAAGTCTGGTTCAATGTCAGAGCAGACTCACACTACTCTTGTAATAACTACTACGCAATGATTACTATTATTACTACTAGGCCTACTATTGTGGAGCGATACCATACAATATTCTATGCCGTTTTAGAATCAGTGACCATTCTTTAGAACCGACTCGCACTAGCAATGTCCTGAGCATATGGAGCCTGTTTCAAAGCCTTCATCACAACATGGATAGCAAATTTGCTAACATAACCAATGTAGATTAGTGTAGGAAGGGTATGCTTCTTCATAGTCAGGCCTCTAGCGAATTGGTAAGCGGGGGGGGGGGGGGAGGGGGTATATGAATATTGGCAGATTAAAGTAGCCTGTTTAGCTGTATTACGACGATACCACGGGTTACTGGGCCGATACTGGACCAATACCGGGCCAATATGGCCCCGCCCCCTCCCTGGGATTCGTCCAGTACCGGTCCGTTATCCTGCATAATTATCAGGGTATGCATGAGTAGCCATGGAGCATTCACGCCCATATGTGTGCAGTAAGATTTACCGTACTACCACACCAGGTCCATAGGTTGGATACCAAATGGGGAAGGCATCCTTGCAGCCGACGGGTTTTTGGGGTGCCCCACACACGCACGCACGCACACACGCACACACACACACCCCCAACCCTCTGAACAAATTTGAAATCTGGATGCTTTCAGATGGCTTCACCTGCACTTCTGGAGGTGAATATGAATCATCAGTTGGCTATTAAATTGTTATTCTTTTACCTATTTATCTTTTCTTTTTCCACACAATTTCTTTTATTTTTTTTATTGCAACTGTAGTGGAACTCTCAGCCTGTGGGGTGCCAGGGTTTAATTGCTAATGCACCCTTAGAAACACCCCAGCCTACGGCCTGCATGCCACCATACCCTTCAAATTTAAGCTGTATTTTGAAACATTGTAGCAATGTCATGAATGTTCTTAGCTTACCATCGAATAGAAATATTTAGTATCCGTGTATCTATATCTGACGAATGGCATAACGGGTGTGTATGGACGCGTGAATTGTCGCTGGATGCGGTATGCTTCCCGTAACGCGCCCATAGCGTGCAGACGGCGATAATGAGGCTTTAGACCTCTCTGGTTGATATACAGGGATGGATAAATTGAGGTACTTTTCCAGAATAACCATGACAATCTGCAAACATAGAAAACATGAACTATATAGCTACAGGATTACAATAAATTAACTCTTTAAACTCGAATGAGAAGAACATCAAGGGTCATTAGAGGAATTTAATAAATATCATATTTAGCCCTTTCAAAGCCGACCACTGCAGTGATCTTGCAGGATTGTCTATTTGCGAGACAAGAGAAAACTTTTTTTAATTTACCCTAGCCAGTCATTCCGGGAATACGTGTTCAAAAATGCTTATTCAATAAGCAAGTATTTTTTTATTTCCTGATAATTAGGTAACAACATGCTTAATTGAGAATTCTTAGCTCCGTCAGACAACTGCATTTGGGAAATCAGTTATTAATTACAGGCTATTAATCATATATGATCATAGGTTAGAGTAAGTTATAAGCGTGAGCAAAAAGCAATTAGTATTGATTTGTTACGTTTATTATCACACGAGCCAGTCATTCCAGGGGAAAGTTAAAAACTCGTCTTCTCTTTGCCTGCAAATAGATATTGATTAAGCAAATATTTTTTATTCTCCTGATCGTTAAACATGTAATGGTCAAACAGGCCAAAGCAACCTATGGGTCAAATCAAAAACACACACACATGTTCCGGACGAAGTTTAGAATTTCCAATACATTTAGAATATGTACTTATTGACAATAACTGGTTCAAAGTTATATTATTGTGAAGTGAATGTTAGAGGGTGGCCATAGGATGGAGTGAAACATCGCTACCTGCAACCATTGTAGAGATTATAAATGTTACGGGCGGGATGAAAAGATTTGTAATCACTGGCACAGATATTATTTTGTCAAAACTCGGGGAGGTTTGAACTTTGTCTAAGAACTTATTGCAGTAATATTGTTGCTTAGTCTATAAGCTAAATTAAGAGACTGGTAAGACTTGAGAGTATAAAAGCAGTGTATTGTGATGTCATTTTAAAAATGTGACGAACGGAATGTTACGGACGGTATATTACGGACGGAATGTTACGGAGGGAATGTTACGGAAGGTATGTTACGGACGGTATATTACAGACGGAATGTTACGGAGGGAATGTTACGGACGGTATGTTACGGACGGTATATTACGGAGGGAATGTTACGGACGGCATGTTACGGACGATATATTACGGACGGTATATTACGGAAGATATATTACGGACGGAAGAATATACATATATAAAATGGACCTTTCCAGTTTTAACTGACTATCAATTTCCAGAAAACTATACAGGTAAGCTGTTGAATATTTTGAAATTAATTTGACTATGGCAGCAACAGCGCCCAGTCAAATTAGTTTCAAAATATTCAACAGCATGTTTCTGAAATAGCAAAAACATACAATTCTTGCACCGTGTCGGACTATTAAGCGTCAAAGACGGGCATAATCGAATCATTCATGATGTCATGATTATGACGTCAGCATACACGTCGCGTAGTTAATTATGGCATCATATGATTGAGTGAGGAAATGGATTCATGAATTACAATGGCATTCGGAAACTTTATTAGATATGTGTCCGTATGCCCTGTGCATTCTAGCATGCACAAGGTTGCACCAGAGAAATGATCTACGGTGTAAGAAAAGAAATTATTTCATGTTACGGACGGAAATCGTTATGGACGGGAATAGCATCATTACATGTACATGTGTTGAGATGCATTTAATGGTAGCCCACGATCACAACGATTTCCTCTTATGAGGATGCAATCTCTGAGTCTTTAAACATACTAAAGAGCCATGCATCATATTAAAGTGTTCAGGAATACATTTAAAACTGGGGTTTAAATCATAGGAGTTGTATGACATAGACATGTGGCGAAATAGAGGCTCAGAGTTAATGTACAATTAAACCTTTGCTAATTGCATTTTAGATACCTGTAGATACCTGTAGTCAGTATAATATTTCATAATTTTGTACACCAATCATATCAGTGAGACTGGTATGCCAAGGCATGCACAAGCAACCAGTGTCGGCGGCTTAACAATGCAAGTAGTTTGGTTTTTGAGGATCCGCATGTTTATCTTGCCATCATCATCCCACTGGATACAAGGATTACTTCGCCTAACCACCATTGAATACCATAGACAGCTACAACTTATATGCTCAAAGGCCTCTAGATTACTGACAATAAGCTTGAGCCGTTGATGCTGTGTTACATTCATTGATCACTGGCTCTCGTTGCATCGACATGTTTGGTGGGAGTCATACGCTGATATAGCATAATGGAGGATCTTCATTGATGTGAAGTATTCATTTTGTTGATGGATATTCCTATAAATCCTAAATGTGAATTCTATATCATCATAAAAAACTTTTACAAAGTTGATCTTTCTAGTGTTTGCGAATTTTATCACAACATTGCCATCTGTGTACACTGATTGTCTGCTTTTGTTGCCGACTCCATCTATATGCCCCGTTCCATGATAGGATGAAAAGCAATTCCATGTAATTAAAAATCTCTGGACTAGACAGTCAGAAAGCAATATTCCGCTACAAGTAAATGCAGATCTGAGTTCGTTCACTTGTGATAATATATGATTACAGCCTCACAGCAAAGTGCGTTTTCACTTTCACTACACTGGTCAACAACAAGCTGTGTATAACACCATATTTGCATGGTCAAAGTAACATGTTTGAATCGTATCCTAGCTACTGCTTGCTTTCATAATTTTCCAAGAATTCATCTTGAATTATCTGTTTATGTAACAACAACTCCTGATGCGGCTTTATAGCTATACGAATGATGCCGATCTTACTGTAATTGTAGCATCATCATCTGTCTCTCTTCCAGAAAGAGAGAGAGGGAGAGGGAGAGTGAGAGGGAGGGATGGAGGGAGGGAGGGAGGGAGGGGTGGGGGATGGAGAGGATAAGCGGACCACGATCGCCACTACCTCAGCCTCTCCGCCTCAGCGGGCCCATGGCCTGATTACGAATCAGAGTCGATGGGGAAACCAACCCGTTTAGAAAGCTCGGCTCCGTTCGTACCAGATGGCCGTACCACACACATCCGTAGATGCGGCTGTTCACTCAGGTGGTCCAGCCAGCCAACGTTTGTAGGGAGATGAGGCGCGGCCGAGCAGGACACGAGCGGCAGGTGGCTCGATCGACAACCCAAGGGGCGCCGACCCCAATCCTACTATGAGCAACGACGACCACACCACGTCGACGGTAACGCCAACGATGATCCGGCCCATGGCGACAGAGCCCACACTCCGGCCCGCCGAGTGGCTCCGGCTACACAATAATACATACACCACGAGACTCATTCACTCCACGACCTGTTTTACACTTCAGGTGCTCATAAGGATATGTTATCGAGGTACCCCCACTTACCCCGATTACATATCCGAACTCATACTAGGTAGAGGCAGAATTCGAGCGCAGCACCTTTGACATACGAGTCACCAGAGGAACCCGGGTGTCACGTGACAGTATTCGTTGTTACATTTAACTCACCTGTTGTTCTCCTTCATTCGCTTTGAAACACAGAAGTTCTGTCCTGGTTTATAGTTATAACATTCCAGGTAGAGAAAGTATCCCCACTTAGCTCTAGGACAGAGATGCTTACACAGCTCCAGCGTCTTCTTCAATATGAGCCTGTAAGCGGCAATTAATACAATTACGGAAAAGTATGCTTTATGTGACCACCTTTTTAACACAAACGACGGAGGAGTCAAAATCTAGCTATGACACGCCCATTTCTATCTAAGATCCGCCCACTTTGTACGCATGATCGATGTACATAATTTGAAATCTAAATTCTCAGAATCCCAAATACAATGAAATTATACAGTAAGCTGTTGAATATATCGAAACTACTTGGACTGGCAGCTGTTGCAACAACTCCCATACAAATTAGTTTTAAAATATTCAACAAAGTGGTTACTAAAGTGTAAATTCATCCAAGAAATTTAATTCGGAGCCTACTTTAGCAAATTTCCTTACGAAGCTATACGTCGCTTTGATTGTGACGTCAGCTAACTAGTGCCCTAATTAATCATGACATCAGATACTTGAATGACAGATGAGATCCCTCCATTATCTATGTCAGACAGGGCGCTCATATCGGATACGATGATTGGATTCGTAAGACATGGTATTATTCCATGCCTATTATTATGGTATATCGCCAGAGATCATTGATAATTGAAAAATAGGTGCGGCATGAATAGCAACGTAAACATAACGTTAGAGCTACAGGCAATGGAAAAATTATCCACTTAAATACAAAGCGACACTGTGTAATTGACTATATTATTAAATGCTTGATTAGCTAGAACTCACTATCTGACACGCGATCTTGGACATGGTACATTCAGTCTAATTGAGGTGTGCCAACAACGCAGGCCGCGATCACAAAAACTGGAAATCAAATTGAATATCCTGTCCTGTATACATATACATTTACTCCAGAAGAATCATATTTGATGTAGCTTTGACTGTTGTTCTGACTGGCTGGATACGTTTAATCTGCTATTTGAAAATTATTTAATTGCCAAGTTGTACGGAGATTACTACCATCCCCACCCCACATCGCCACCACCACCACCATCCTCCCCATGATGTTTATTTTGCCGATATGATATAGGTCTACTATACACGAGACTCATAGTGATCGGCCTGGATAGAATTGGATAGTTACTATCTGTTGCACAAGTATATGATGTCATAATCAATTGCGTCTCATGTATCCTGCCGTCACAATCAAATGCCCCATAGTTAGTTAAGTCACTGGTTACCAGGTACCTGACGTCACAATCATAATGGCACATAGCTCCGTCACGAAAATCGAAAAGTTCTTCACTAGTGTACGAATTGCGTCACTGATTTCCAACAGCACCCAGTTAAATTAGTTTCAAAATAATAGACAGCTTACTTGTAGGCCCTATAGTTGCCTTGAAAATGGGATTCTGAGAATTCATTGTTCAAAGTATAGAAATCGATCCCAATACGCACAATACGTATGCGGATCTTAGCTAGAAATGGGTGGGCACAGCTAGAAACGGGCGGGGCATAGCTAGAAATGAATCTATCTGCTATATAACAGCACATATCTAGCAGCATAAATGCTGATACATAACAAGATCTATAAATGTGCAAATAGCTTACGTTCTATTTAAGCCTGGCCTGGCGCCACAAGTCTCTTAAAATAATCATACGTGTTGGCTTAGTAGAATCTACAGAGATGGCGCGTCAATCAGCAGTCTGCACCCAAGAAAGGTCATGTCACCCAATATTGTCCAGTAAATCTAATCCAAAATTGTGGTGAAACTAAAACAAATTGCAACAGAATGGACTTTTGTTTTATATTGTAAAAGTAACCCGGCTGCACATTATAACCTCTCCCAAACCCGACAGGGAAAAGTAGATAATTAACATCAATCCAATATGGTCAACATCACCAACTTTGGAGCCCTTTATCGCTCACTTTTAGACAACATAAATATGTTATAGATAGATATAAATATGATATCAAAGAATCGAATTGGCTTGTTAAAACACGCTGTGACCTGCATGCATCATGACGTAGGAATTTGCTTTAGGTTGACCAATGAATTAATCGACAAATATAACTACTCGCGAAAGTCAGATAAATAACTAGAATTAATTGAAGACCTTTAAGAAAGAAATACATGGGATAGGATAATTTTTTAAATATCAAACAAAGTATAATGAAAAAACATTTTTCATACAGCGCAATCTATCCACATTATTATTACTTTTATTAATTGTATATCATAAATAGATAAACTTATCATTCTTTATTTAAACCAAGTACAGTAATGCCATGCGTTACTTCTGATACATTAGATCCGCCTAAACGTTCAGGTGCGATATGTGTGGAGAGAGCCGTGAGTATGGTGGGGGGGGGGGCTATAATAAAAATCCTGGAGAAAAGAGCTGGTGACGTTACCATAGCGAGTGTTGATGGTGGGAATCTCCGTGAATTGTAGCAGCACGTTAGCTGCAGAAAGAACCATTCGGATAAAAAAGTATGTTCCCTCTACCACCAAAAGGAAAAGAAAGTCATGTCCCAGTTAGACCACATTTCGCTCCACTCCCTCCCCACCCCCTCACCAATACCGGGTCCGTATTCATGAAACATGCCTAACTTACGCACATGGCTAACTACCCACGCCTATTCAAAAGACCCGATTACGTCGTCGTATTCATGAAGAGGTGGGTATATATTTATCTAATGCAGGTGAATACATGCTTAGGCGTTTTTGGACTTGCGCCTAATGTAGGCATTTTTTGCAATTAAGTCCCCTTCGTGAATACGGCCCCAGATTCATAGACCAGTCTTTTCTTTGTGGGATAAACACTATGACTGATGATAAACGTGATGTCGATGATATCTATAGTGTGAGAGAATTGGATTTTCATACATCAATCATGTTTGTTTGTGATGAACGGGGTAATGAGGGTAATCAGGTTGAGATAGTTCGCAAAACCCTTTTGATTGCACGTGATCCTCCTGCAGTTAATATTATTCATCATCACATTTATTGTGTTAACCTCCATAGCGAAAGGCAGGTTCCATCCCGATTCAATATCCGCACGCAAAGGAAATGAAACACCAATGATTGGACCGGAGCATTTCTACGGGTCTTAGGTGAATTCCGTGACAATAAGCAGACCACTTTAGTAATCTCATAAATAGAATGTCTGATTATTGTTCTGAATCTTAAAGTGTTAAGAATATGCCCAAAAACCTAAAAACTATCCAAGCGACAAAATTGACTTGTTGTAACTAATATGAACAGTCGTAATGATATAGTAATAATCCGAACTTCCGTGTGCAACAATTCTTGAACAGTTCTATGATAAACCAAAATTGGAGGTTACCGATTCTGAAAAACGCAAACTAACCCAAACTACAGCTGAGGTAACCACAGCAGATATCAACGGTCTGCAAGCATCAACATGATTTTACCAGGATCGATCTTAAATAACATCTATTGAGAAAAACAGTTGCCAGGTATATATGTTGTGGACAGTGCATAATGCGAATGACGAGATCACGAGTTCTCACTGTGCCTCTTGAGCTTGGTCTGGCTATGCAACTCAATCATAATTCTATGGTAAACCAAAACTGGAGGTTAACGATTGTGAAAAACGCAAACTAACTCAAACTACAGCAGAGGTAACCACAGCAGATATCAACGGTCTGCAAGCATCAACATGATTTTTTTTATCAGGATCGACCTTAAATAACATCTATTGAGAAAAACAGTTGCCAGATATATATGTTGTGGACAGTGTATAATACAAATGACGAGATCTTGAGCTTTGTCTGGCTGCACAACTCAGTCATAATTTTGCCTCCCCATTTATCATTGATATTTTCTACAGCCCTTGTATTTGCCAGATGTTATTAGGGTTTCTTATATTTCAGCAGATTTCTGGGTGTACTGACATTCCTCCTACTGGATACTTTGGTCATTACATAGGTGACAAGGTTCACCACAATATATGCACATTCGATGGCCCTGCAGCATTCCACGGTATGGATATTGTCCTAGATGTGACGCCTGGAGTTATTGGAACGCATTTGACTTTATGTTTAAAAAGTCCAAGTGCATGGAAACACTATAAGAAAAGGTCATCTCAGTAAATTGTGAGACTGTACCAGTGGATCCGCATGCAGTGCATCTCTCAGAGGATGGTAATTATTGCTAACAACAGTGACACAAGTCTGGATGAGCTACTCAAGTATGAGCTCTCGAAACATCCACCTGATCTATTCAAGGAAAAAAGTGAGACTCAAATAAGGCACAGCTTTCGGATGGATTTGAGGAAATAACACAGACTCGAAAAAAATCCAATGTTAGTATTTTGGATGGTATGCCTTTGTTTCACCGACTATTATGTGAAAAGGGAGCAACGATTGAGGAGATAACCAATAGAATGCTACGTAAATAAGCACTTTACCTAGCACTTTACTAATTAAACGGCTCCTTTTCATGGTTAAATAGGACCAACAACTAAAGCTGCAACACGCGAAACACGCTCAAAGGGGACTGTTGGGACTCCTTACTGACAGCTTGCAGTTAAAATCAAAGAAAGGATTTTTTTTTGATAATCCAGACAGCAAACACAAGTTTCTCAGCCGCCTTGATAGAAAGTCCCAGTCAGATGAAGTACGAACTGTAACAGGGGATAGAGAGGCTGACTTGTTAATAGTAGACTTCAGTAGATTAGTCCACTACTGGAATTACACATTTCATTTGTGAAGACACTGACATTTCAGTGTTGTTTTGCCATCATTTAGAGCCAATAAAGTAAGATTGAGTCTCATTTAAGTGTGATAAATCAACAGCTAGGTATCCAGCTTGTGACATTCTCGTATTAAAGGAAAAACTCTGTAGGCAAGGTTTGCCATTTACCCTTCATACATGCCATGTGTGGTTGGATTACCACCACAAGATTATTTTTAAAACATGGCGCCAACATCAGACGCAGCTATCAGATTGGGGTTTGGATGGTTAAGCGAAATGATCTGAAGCTAGAAGACGGGCGTGGATCTTTCGATGGGAGACATTTGAACCAAAACAATCGACCCCTCCTAAGGTCCAGAATCTCTTCTGAAGTTTAGCAGTCGTCAATGTAAATGGGATTGTACTACTAAGAGGTGCGAGATGCAGAAAATTGCTCAGTTAATGTCGAAGAACTAGATGACCTCGATATAGTTGTGGTTTGATGTGGACATGCCACGCTTGTCCCGAATAAATGCATATGAAAGTGTGTATATTTCACTAACTAACATAGGTTTGATGAAATTATACTTTCCTATTGTGTGTCAATGTTCCCAAGACCGATTTCCTTCACACATTATCTGATACGAAGACTTTTTGACGTCTTAGTGGACAAATATAAACCATTTTCCGAGGCCATCAAAACAGAAGACAGAAGGGGGTTAATCAAGACTGGTACCCGGCTTCAAATTTTCTACAATAGTAATTCAATGGGGAATCCGGTACCAGCGAACTATAGTCGACTAAACAGCGTTCGCTTGGGCATAGCAATTGCGCATATTCAGTAAACCAGCAAACTGACTATAGTTAGCCATCCGACCTTGACCCTAGATATCTATCTACTCGTAATACATTTATGGGGTCCAAGACCGATCATTACGGCCTTCAAGTTGGTGTTGTCTTTTATATTGGATTGTTGCTATAAATAATGCCTATCCTTTTACTGAATATTGACAGATTTGAGATATATTATATTCAGGTGCCTTATTTTAGTAATTTAGTAATATAAAACAAACAAAAAACTCCTGTTGCAATTTTTTCTAGGTTCAACCATACCTTTACTGGACGAAAACCTTCCAACGCAGTACCAAATCAATCAACACACACATACGCACGCAATACCCGTTACATGGCCCTATGTTCTCTCAAACAATATATCGTACCAAACAGTAACACCCAAAGTCGTGGGTGGAAGGGTGTGGCGTAGTCATAAGCCGATTTGGTCGTTCAGTGATGTCACGAGAACTCAATGTCCAATATCCATACAAATGAGATTACATCATAGAAACCCACAGCATTGGCTAAAATTGAAGTCACATTAAAATCCTAGCGCTCCGTGTATGTACGCGTACATATTTAGTACAGTACACAGAGTTCACGAAGAGGATAACAACTTAACGTGCTTAAAACAGAAACACGTTCGTTAGTACAATTTTGAACACGATCTAAGAAATGTTCTGTTGAATATTTTAAACATAATTGGATTGGAAGACATTGGTGCCTTAGGCAGCGATGTTTTCCAAACCAGTTATGTTCAAAATAATCAACAATATGTTTTATTCTGATTTTAAACATGAGCCATACAGTAAGTAACTAAAATATCAAACCTGGCTGCCTTCCGAAACTCTCGTCTCGCAGTCTGCTGGATCAAGGTTGTATTCCAAGATGGGTGTTGTGTTGCTACCATTTTCTTCGAATATTTTCTGTACTTATTCAGCGTTGCCCAGTTTCGCGTGAATATAGGTCGCCAGTACTCGAAATCTATGACCCCTAATCCTGAGAAATTTCGGTCAGGGATATATCGCTCTATGTCTTTTCTGACAAGCTCAAGATGTTGTGAAATGTTTGCCAGCTATAATAATAATAATAATAATAATAATAATAATAATAATAATAATAATAATAATAATAATTGCTGGTCAATGGACCTTTCCAGTTTTGGCTATGCCCCGCCCATCTCTGTCTAAGCTCCACCCACACCGCACTCGTGTTGGGATCGATCGATCTCTGAACTTCTTGATTATCAATTTCCAGAAAACTATACAGGGAAACCTGTTGTATGTTTTGAAACTAATTTGACTGGTTGCTGTTACTGCCTATGGCAGCAACAGCGGCCAGTCAAATTAGTTACAAACTGTTCACCAGCATGTTTATTAAATAGCAAAGACATACAATTCTTACACACCGTGTCGGACTATTAAGCGTTAAAGACTGACTATCTCGAATTATTTATGATGTCATGATTATGACGTCAGCATACACGTTACTTAGTTGATTATGACGTCATATCTTGGATGGATAAACTTGGAAAGGTTCATTGATTGACCATTGGGAGTAATGCTGTCAAAATCGTTGAGAAACATAAAAATAATTACAAACAGGTAGAAATGATTGAAAGCTCTCAAAAATAGTATTAATTCGACACGCCTATACTTATTCAGCAGTAAAATGGTAAATTTGCAATTTAAACATTCATCACAAGAAAGGTTAATTCACAATTGATCATTTATAGGGTTAAATCCAATGGATCCAATCCGATCAACAGTATATGATGTGATACTCAATTGCGTCATATGTTGGCTGACGCCACAATGATAATTGACATGAATGTGGAATAGTATCAAGCGTACGAATCGGATGTTTGTTAGTTATTTCATACAATGTTAAATAAACTATCATCGGTAAAAAATGGAAATGAATTGGGATTATTTGAGAAAAAGCATTTACTAAATCTAGCGGCGCTTATTTTGGAGCCAATTAGTGGCTTGGCTAGTGCGACCTCATAGGCCTACATGAATATAAGGAAAGCACACCTGGATATAGTTTTGAAAGCGGTATGAATAGTATTCTTTATAGGCGCCGATGTAGAGCGATTAACTCACTACTGCTAAATCACTATTGATCCTTTTGAACGCGTTGTATTTGAAAGTCACTTTTCTGGTTGAAGCAACAAGTTTCGGTAACAATTATTTCAAAATACACTGCTGGTTTCCAAGGTTGCAATATGATGCCTACTGAATATTTTGAAATTCATGTGACTGAATGTAGACCTGCTTCTTGAAACAATGGCTTTCAGTCAACTTGTTTTAAAACTAGACAGTATTTTACCTGTAGGACGTAGTGGCTAATCAGCTTAAAGCCAATATAACTGGGCTTATATGACCGGCTATAGAGGGTATTATTTATTCGCTCCGCATACACCAGAGCGCATAGGTCCAGCCGCGTCACTAATTGGTTCCTGCCGGAATGACATAAATGACAATTAGCTGATTTTTTCTATTTAATCTGATTTATTTCTGTTTTTCACTGGTGGCTATAAGTTGATTATTATATAAAGCTGCCATTCAAGAGCATATGTTAGTTCCCTGATCCTCCCTTTTAATAAACATTCTGCTGAATATTTAAAACTAATATAACTGTTGCTGCAATAGTTTTAAAATAGTCAACAGCTTACCGGCATAGTTACCTGGAAATTGGGATTCAGAGAAGTCAGTGTTCAAAGTATATAATTCGGTCCCAACACGTGCAATGCCTGCGCGGAACATAGCTAGAAATGGGTGGAGCTTAGCTAGAAATGGGCGGAGGTTAGCTAGAAATAGGAGGAGCTTAGCTAGAAGTGGGGTGGGGCATAGCTAAAAAGGTTCCCATATTTGTCCTTCATCAGTAAAAGATTTAATTTATATTTGATCATTCAGCAGTGAAGAGTTAATCAAATTGAGTATTTAACAGTAAAATGACTAAATCAGAGATTGACTATTCAATTGTATGTGCGTAATCACTGATTGAGCATCCGGCAGTAAAATGGTTAATCACAGATTGACTATTCAGTACTAAAACGGTTATTCAGTGAAAGACTACTCTAGCTTTAGAAACTACATAATACATATTAGCGGTTTAGGTAGGAAACTGGTGAATTAGAACGTATCATTCTGCAGCATAAGAGTTAATTTAAATCTTAATATTAACCAGGTAATGTGTTACTAGGCAGCACCAACATTCAGTCAATCTGTTGTAAAAAATTCAGGTGTCTTTTTCGTTTACAATAACTGAAGACTTTATTTTGGCATTTGACAGAAGTGGATTAATCGCCGACCGTATAATGGTAAAAAATAGATGGTCATTTGATGGTTCATCACATAAATCAATACGCCTAGAATCCTTAACAAGAGGCCCACATCGCTCACCTGCATCATAGGCATTTTAACCAGAAAGGCCATCAACAATAAGTAGAGCCCTACAGAGTTGAGCAGAATTATAACAAGAAAACAAAAGCTATGTTTCTTCATGTATCAACTATTTTTGAACAAAACTTAACGGCCCTTAGTCCCTTATCATGTCAGCCCTAAGCATATTTAATAAATTTCAGCTCTATCCCTTCAGCGGGTTGGGAGAAGAAGTCGTTTTCGGGAAAACTACATCATCCAAGATGGCCGCCAAGCAAAAACGGCAATAAGGTTGGCTTGAACAAACTTGGGTCTAACGTTGCCATAGATGATGTGTTATGAGTATTGAATCAATTCCTCTTGCGGTTTCGGAGAAGAAGATTTTTAGTGTTTCTAAAAATCGGCCATTTTGGCCGGCGGCCATCTTGAATTTTGACCGACCCGCTTCGTTTGAACAAACGTAGATCTCTATACCTCTGAATGCTTCCTCCCAAATATAATTGAAATCGGCCCAGGGGTTCTTGAGAAGAAGTCGTTTAAAGAATTCCCCATTGCCTTACTATGGGCCCATTGCTTTACTATGGGAGACTAGGCGGGAAAAGAAACCAAGATGGCAGGAAAACCGTTTATCTGACAGTCTCGAAAGTGAGATATTTGAACTGGCCACACTGATAAGCATATATAAAGCAATTTTCGCCATCAGAATACATCAAATACAAAAAAGCCAATATGACCAAGAAACGTTAAATTTTGATTGGCTAATGACGGCCATGTTTTTTAACGAACATACGTCTCTTAAACAAACTTGAAAGGACCTTGGTCCCTAAGCATATTTACCAAATTTGAGGTCTATCGCTTTAGCGGCTCGGGAGAAGAAGTCGTTTTCGCGAAAACTAGGTCATCCAAGATGGCCGCCAGGCAAATCGGCCAATCAGGTTGCCTTGGTCTACCGTTGCGATAGATGATCTGTTATGAGTTTTGAATCAATTCCTCCAGCGGTTTCGGAGAGGATTTTTTAAAGTGTTTCTAAAAATCGGCCATTTTGGCATGCGGCCATCTTGGATTTTGGCCGATCAGCTTCCTCTGAACAAACTTGAATCTCTATGCCCTAGGGACGCTTCCTGCCAAATAAAATTGAAATCGGTCAAGTGGTTCTTGAGAAGTCGTTAAAAGAAAAAGCTGACGGACGACAGACGACTCACAGGCGACGGACGGTCGTCATCGCATAAGCTCGCTTGACCATTCTGGCCAGGTGAGCTAAAATGCTAGAAGTTTGAGTTCATTGACGCCTCTCTGCGGAACGGGAACGTATAAATGGGTACCAGTATGTGCAATATTGTGATAGTTACCTACCAGTAGTTAGCACCCTCATTCGAAAGGCTAAAAGTAAATCAGAGTTGCATATAGGGAAGGATCATCCCATTGATGAATACATATCTTTAGGGGCTATCTTTAGATCTAATGGATGTTGTCATCGTGCATACAAAGAAATTAGAAACAACTCAAACAATGCAATAAGACCATGTATGGATTAATCAAGAAAATTAAAAACCCTGGAATACCTTTTGGTCTACAACCCACACTCTTTGATGCAATAGTATATACATGCATGAGTGCGCACGTCCGTGATGTGTAAGTACGTGCGTGCGTGCGTGGGTACGTGAGAGAGAGAGAGAGAGAGAGAGAGAGAGAGAGAGAGAGAGAGAGAGAGAGAGAGAGAGAGAGTTAATAGTTACTCTACCACTGTTTGTGTAACACTACTCAATGCTCTACCCGCCATGCTGATTAATAACAGATTTTCGTACATATGCTATGATTTTTCACTTTATCCATCCATCATATGACGTCATAATCACCCATGTGACGTGTAGAATGACATCAGAATCAATGGCTTCATTATGACGTCAAGAATGACGTGGATAAGCACGTCCCGAACGCATATTTGAAGACGGACTATGCGTTGTTGTACGAATTATATGTCGTTACTATTTAATAAATATCCTGTTGAATATTGTGCAACTCATTTGACTGGTTGCAAAATATTCAACAACTTAACTGTATAATTTTCAGGAAATTGATGGCTAGAGCATTCACTGATCGATCAATGCCAACACGGCGAAGTGTGGGTGGAGCTTAGCTAGTGATGTGCGGTGCAAAGCTAAAACTGGAAAGGTCCATTATATAGGCTGAATGTAATAAAGAAAATTGGAAACTTGATAAATATGTAGATCTAACATAAATGGGACGTAGCAAAATAGGGAGCCCATAAACGGCAGCCAAGCAAATAACTACAAGTCCGTGAGAATGTGCCATCCATGGTTATTACAGATGCGTATACTGTGTGTGAACCGTACATTGAATCACATTGGTGCAAGCCTTAGTTTGACATTTTTGTTGTATAGACGCAAACATACAGGTAAGTTGTTGAATACTTTGAAACTAAGGGGACCGGAAACTATTACTGCCTTGGGCGACAACAGCTTTGTATATGCACCTTTACATGTCATCACACACTAGCACTTGAGGAGACAAAATGTCGGAGATCACAGTTCTATATTAACGTGATGTTAAAAGCAAACAATTGTGATAGAGATAAAGGATTGTTCCAGGAAGTGACTGATGTGGAATCTATATGTACCATAATATATGAGTACAACACAGCATTTGAGACGAGATTAGCTTCTCTTTAAGGGTATGAAATATAGGAGTTGTTTGGTGTGTCCCAGGTTCATAGGTTCACTTACCTGTGGCAGGCCACCATTGACTGAGTCCCCGTTCTTCTCTAAACGGGGAAAATATCCAAAACGATTTGCGTAGAATGTATTGATTTCCTGACCGTGGTGGGTTCCTTCTGTGTTGTGACGTATTCCGTATTTGTCCAAGTTCATATCGACACCATATCGAAATAAACACTGACTGGTGACGGTATTCCAGTAAACCAGGAATGGTTGTTGCTGCTGCGGTCGCTGCTCCTGGTGGGGACGTCGTTGTCGCTCCTGATGCTGCTTGTAATTGCTTTGCCATTCTGCAGTGATTGGCTGATCACTTTGAATCGATTGATGACTTCCAGTGCTTCTGGCTGATTCGGTTTTCAATCGATTATGTCGAATAAGTAGATAAACACGTCTTTGGTGACACCGCCAATATTCGAAATACGAAAATGCATCACACTTTTTGCTGTTTAATGAATCGTGCTTCGGCCTCGTTTTCAAGCCATCGGATTTGGTCTCAACGATACGAATGTATATGAGAATACTGACTACGCAGCAAACGCCAAAATTCACACGCGAAAAACGCATGGCAAATTGCGTTCAAACGACGACTCGTAGGCTCTATTTCAAAGATTACTCAACTATATGCGATTGGTTTGTAAACACAGCTGACAGAATATATCGCGCTACCTTAATCCGAACTATACGTGAACAACACACCGTTGCTAACTTGAACACTGGACATGATGGGCAACGTAAGGTAAGTCGGCGACCCCATCTTTTGTCGAACATTTATCATTGCATAAAAGAATGTCGGTAAAACCGTTATTCTGGCTGGATCGACTTTAATTTGTTTGCCAATTCCATTACGAGACACAAGACGTATTCTAGCGATCTTAACACGAAAGACACGATAAGAGAAATGTTCCACGCTTTTACCACTAAATTTCCAGTATCTCACTATTATTTTTCATCTGAAAACGACCAATTCAAATAGAAATGTTTGAAAATTATGGTCATATACCTGGCGCCATTAAGATGTGTCATTTCGGTGATTACTTTTCGAGTTTACTTAGCCCCCTACACTGATGAAATTGTGACGACTTGATCGAGTTCAAGGTCTTTATGTTTATCTCTGTTTGTCGTTATATGTCTATATTCTTACATGAGCAACACACGTGTCATGCG
>CM067373.1:84359517-84564587 GCA_034401795.1 Chaetoderma sp. LZ-2023a | reverse complement strand
AGGTGCCTTATTTTAGTAATTTAGTAATATAAAACAAACAAAAAACTCCTGTTGCAATTTTTTCTAGGTTCAACCATACCTTTACTGGACGAAAACCTTCCAAAGCAGTACCAAATCAATCAACACACACATACGCACGCAATACCCGTTACATGGCCCTATGTTCTCTCAAACAATATATCGTACCAAACAGTAACACCCAAAGTCGTGGGTGGAAGGGTGTGGTGTAGTCACAAGCCGATTTGGTCGTTCAGTGATGTCACGAGAACTCAATGTCCAATATCCATACAAATGAGATTATATCATAGAAACCCACAGCATTGGCTAAAATTGAAGTCACATTAAAATCCTAGCGCTCCGTGTATGTACGCGCACATATTTAGTACAGTACACAGAGTTCACGAAGAGGATAACAACTTAACGTGCTTAAAACAGAAACACGTTCGTTAGTACAATTTTGAACACGATCTAAGAAATGTTCTGTTGAATATTTTAAACATAATTGGATTGGAAGACATTGGTGCCTTAGGCAGCGATGTTTTCCAAACCAGTTATGTTCAAAATAATCAACAATATGTTTTATTCTGATTTTAAACATGAGCCATACAGTAAGTAACTAAAATATCAAACCTGGCTGCCTTCCGAAACTCTCGTCTCGCAGTCTGCTGGATCAAGGTTGTATTCCAAGATGGGTGTTGTGTTGCTACCATTTTCTTCGAATATTTTCTGTACTTATTCAGCGTTGCCCAGTTTCGCGTGAATATAGGTCGCCAGTACTCGAAATCTATGACCCCTAATCCTGAGAAATTTCGGTCAGGGATATATCGCTCTATGTCTTTTCTGACAAGCTCAAGATGTTGTGAAATGTTTGCCAGCTATAATAATAATAATAATAATAATAATAATAATAATAATAATAATAATAATAATAATAATTGCTGGTCAATGGACCTTTCCAGTTTTGGCTATGCCCCGCCCATCTCTGTCTAAGCTCCACCCACACCGCACTCGTGTTGGGATCGATCGATCTCTGAACTTCTTGATTATCAATTTCCAGAAAACTATACAGGGAAACCTGTTGTATGTTTTGAAACTAATTTGACTGGTTGCTGTTACTGCCTATGGCAGCAACAGCGGCCAGTCAAATTAGTTACAAACTGTTCACCAGCATGTTTATTAAATAGCAAAGACATACAATTCTTACACACCGTGTCGGACTATTAAGCGTTAAAGACTGACTATCTCGAATTATTTATGATGTCATGATTATGACGTC
The DNA here is from genome assembly GCA_034401795.1 of Chaetoderma sp. LZ-2023a. Taxonomy (NCBI): domain Eukaryota; kingdom Metazoa; phylum Mollusca; class Caudofoveata; order Chaetodermatida; family Chaetodermatidae; genus Chaetoderma; species Chaetoderma sp. LZ-2023a. Next base: position 84,563,311 of record CM067373.1, on the reverse strand, counting down.
AGCATACACGTTACTTAGTTGATTATGACGTCATATCTTGGATGGATAAACTTGGAAAGGTTCATTGATTGACCATTGGGAGTAATGCTGTCAAAATCGTTGAGAAACATAAAAATAATTACAAACAGGTAGAAATGATTGAAAGCTCTCAAAAATAGTATTAATTCGACACGCCTATACTTATTCAGCAGTAAAATGGTAAATTTGCAATTTAAACATTCATCACAAGAAAGGTTAATTCACAATTGATCATTTATAGGGTTAAATCCAATGGATCCAATCCGATCAACAGTATATGATGTGATACTCAATTGCGTCATATGTTGGCTGACGCCACAATGATAATTGACATGAATGTGGAATAGTATCAAGCGTACGAATCGGATGTTTGTTAGTTATTTCATACAATGTTAAATAAACTATCATCGGTAAAAAATGGAAATGAATTGGGATTATTTGAGAAAAAGCATTTACTAAATCTAGCGGCGCTTATTTTGGAGCCAATTAGTGGCTTGGCTAGTGCGACCTCATAGGCCTACATGAATATAAGGAAAGCACACCTGGATATAGTTTTGAAAGCGGTATGAATAGTATTCTTTATAGGCGCCGATGTAGAGCGATTAACTCACTACTGCTAAATCACTATTGATCCTTTTGAACGCGTTGTATTTGAAAGTCACTTTTCTGGTTGAAGCAACAAGTTTCGGTAACAATTATTTCAAAATACACTGCTGGTTTCCAAGGTTGCAATATGATGCCTACTGAATATTTTGAAATTCATGTGACTGAATGTAGACCTGCTTCTTGAAACAATGGCTTTCAGTCAACTTGTTTTAAAACTAGACAGTATTTTACCTGTAGGACGTAGTGGCTAATCAGCTTAAAGCCAATATAACTGAGCCTATATGACTGGCTATAGAGGGTATTATTTATTCGCTCCGCATACACCAGAGCGCATAGGTCCAGCCGCGTCACTAATTGGTTCTTGCCAGAATGACATAAATGACAATTAGCTGATTTTTTCTATTTAATCTGATTTATTTCTGTTTTTCACTGGTGGCTATAAGTTGATTATTATATAAAGCTGCCATTCAAGAGCATATGTTAGTTCCCTGATCCTCCCTTTTAATAAACATTCTGCTGAATATTTAAAACTAATATAACTGTTGCTGCAATAGTTTTAAAATAGTCAACAGCTTACCGGCATAGTTACCTGGAAATTGGGATTCAGAGAAGTCAGTGTTCAAAGTATATAATTCGGTCCCAACACGTGCAATGCCTGCGCGGAGCTTAGCTAGAAATGGGTGGAGCTTAGCTAGAAATGGGCGGAGGTTAGCTAGAAATAGGAGGAGCTTAGCTAGAAGTGGGGTGGGGCATAGCTAAAAAGGTTCCCATATTTGTCCTTCATCAGTAAAAGATTTAATTTATATTTGATCATTCAGCAGTGAAGAGTTAATCAAATTGAGTATTTAACAGTAAAATGACTAAATCAGAGATTGACTATTCAATTGTATGTGCGTAATCACTGATTGAGCATCCGGCAGTAAAATGGTTAATCACAGATTGACTATTCAGTACTAAAACGGTTATTCAGTGAAAGACTACTCTAGCTTTAGAAACTACATAATACATATTAGCGGTTTAGGTAGGAAACTGGTGAATTAGAACGTATCATTCTGCAGCATAAGAGTTAATTTAAATCTTAATATTAACCAGGTAATGTGTTACTAGGCAGCACCAACATTCAGTCAATCTGTTGTAAAAAATTCAGGTGTCTTTTTCGTTTACAATAACTGAAGACTTTATTTTGGCATTTGACAGAAGTGGATTAATCGCCGACCGTATAATGGTAAAAAATAGATGGTCATTTGATGGTTCATCACATAAATCAATACGCCTAGAATCCTTAACAAGAGGCCCACATCGCTCACCTGCATCATAGGCATTTTAACCAGAAAGGCCATCAACAATAAGTAGAGCCCTACAGAGTTGAGCAGAATTATAACAAGAAAACAAAAGCTATGTTTCTTTATGTATCAACTATTTTTGAACAAAACTTAACGGCCCTTAGTCCCTTATCATGTCAGCCCTAAGCATATTTAATAAATTTCAGCTCTATCCCTTCAGCGGGTTGGGAGAAGAAGTCGTTTTCGGGAAAACTACATCATCCAAGATGGCCGCCAAGCAAAAACGGCAATACGGTTGGCTTGAACAAACTTGGGTCTAACGTTGCCATAGATGATGTGTTATGAGTATTGAATCAATTCCTCTTGCGGTTTCGGAGAAGAAGATTTTTAGGGTTTCTAAAAATCGGCCATTTTGGCCGGCGGCCATCTTGAATTTTGACCGACCCGCTTCGTTTGAACAAACGTAGATCTCTATACCTCTGAATGCTTCCTCCCAAATATAATTGACATCTGCCCTGTGGTTCTTGAGAAGAAGTCGTTTAAAGAATTCCCCATTGCCTTACTATGGGCCCATTGCTTTACTATGGGAGACTAGGCGGGAAAAGAAACCAAGATGGCAGGAAAACCGTTTATCTGACAGTCTCGAAAGTGAGATATTTGAACTGGCCACACTGATAAGCATATATAAAGCAATTTTCGCCATCAGAATACATCAAATACAAAAAAGCCAATATGACCAAGAAACGTTAAATTTTGATTGGCTAATGACGGCCATGTTTTTTAACGAACATACGTCTCTTAAACAAACTTGAAAGGACCTTGGTCCCTTAGCATATTTACCAAATTTGAGGTCTATCGCTTTAGCGGCTCGGGAGAAGAAGTCGTTTTCGCGAAAACTAGGTCATCCAAGATGGCCGCCAGGCAAATCGGCCAATCAGGTTGCCTTGGTCTACCGTTGCAATAGATGATCTGTTATGAGTTTTGAATCAATTCCTCCAGCGGTTTCGGAGAGGATTTTTTAAAGTGTTTCTAAAAATCGGCCATTTTGGCATGCGGCCATCTTGGATTTTGGCCGATCAGCTTCCTCTGAACAAACTTGAATCTCTATGCCCTAGGGACGCTTCCTGCCAAATAAAATTGAAATCGGTCAAGTGGTTCTTGAGAAGTCGTTAAAAGAAAAAGCTGACGGACGACAGACGACTCACAGGCGACGGACGGTCGTCATCGCATAAGCTCGCTTGACCATTCTGGCCAGGTGAGCTAAAATGCTAGAAGTTTGAGTTCATTGACGCCTCTCTGCGGAACGGGAACGTATAAATGGGTACCAGTATGTGCAATATTGTGATAGTTACCTACCAGTAGTTAGCACCCTCATTCGAAAGGCTAAAAGTAAATCAGAGTTGCATATAGGGAAGGACCATCTCATTGATGCCTTTAGGGGCTATCTTTAGATATAATGGATGTTGTCATCGTGCATACAAAGAAATTAGAAACAACTCAAACAATGCAATAAGACCATGTATGGATTAATCAAGAAAATTAAAAACCCTGGAATACCTTTTGGTCTACAACCCACACTCTTTGATGCAATAGTATATACATGCATGAGCGCGCACGTCCGTGATGTGTAAGTACGTGCGTGCGTGCGTGCGTGCGTGCGTGCGTGCGTGCGTGCGTGCGTACGTGAGAGAGAGAGAGAGAGAGAGAGAGAGAGAGAGAGAGAGAGAGAGAGAGTTAATAGTTACTCTATCACTGTTTGTGTAACACTACTCAATGCTCTACCCGCCATGCTGATTAATAACAGATTTTCGTACATATGCTATGATTTTTCACTTTATCCATCCATCATATGACGTCATAATCACCCAGGTGACGTGTAGAATGACATCAGAATCAATGGCTTCATTATGACGTCAAGAATGACGTGGATAAGCACGTCCCGATCGCATATTTGAAGACGGACTATGCGTTGTTGTACGAATTATATGTCTTTACTATTTAATAAATATCCTGTTGAATATTGTGCAACTCATTTGACTGGTTGCAAAATATTCAACAACTTAACTGTACAATTTTCAGGAAATTGATGGCTGGAGCATTCACTGATCGATCAATGCCAACACGGCGAAGTGTGGGTGGAGCTTAGCTAGTGATGTGCGGTGCAAAGCTAAAACTGGAAAGGTCCATTATATAGGCTGAATGTAATAAAGAAAATTTGAAACTTGATAAACATGTATATCTAACATAAATGGGACGTAGCAAAATAGGGAGCCCATAAACGGCAGCCAAGCAAATAACCACAAGTCCGTGAGAATGTGCCATCCATGGTTATTACAGATGCGTATACTGTGTGTGAACTTTACCTTGAATCACATTGGTGCAAGCCTTAGTTTGACATTTTTGTTGTATAGACGCAAACATACAGGTAAGTTGTTGAATACTTTGAAACTAAGGGGACTGGAAACTATTACTGCCTTGGGCGACAACAGCTTTGTATCTTCACCTTTACATGTCATCACACACTAGCACTTGAGGAGACAAAATGTCGGAGATCACAGTTCTATATTAACGTGATGTTAAAAGCAAACAATTGTGATAGAGATAAAGGATTGTTCCAGGAAGTGACTGATGTGGAATCTATATGTACCATAATATATGAGTACAACACAGCATTTGAGACGAGATTAGCTTCTCTTTAAGGGTCTGAAATAAAGGAGTTGTTTGGTGTGTCCCGGGTTCATAGGTTCACTTACCTGTGGCAGGCCACCATTGACTGAGTCCCCGTTCTTCTCCAAACGGGGAAAATATCCAAAACGATTTGCATAGAATGTATTGATTTCCTGACCGTGGTGGGTTCCTTCTGTGTTGTGACGTATTCCGTATTTGTCCAAGTTCATATCGACACCATATCGAAATAAACACTGACTGGTGACGGTATTCCAGTAAACCAGGAATGGTTGTTGCTGCTGCTGTCGCTGCTCCTGGTGGGGACGTCGTTGTCGCTCCTGATGCTGCTTGTAATTGCTTTGCCATTCTGCAGTGATTGGCTGATCACTTTGAATCGATTGATGACTTCCAGTGCTTCTGGCTGATTCGGTTTTCAATCGATTCTGTCGAATAAGTAGATAAACACGTCTTTGGTGACACCGCCAATATTCGAAATACGAAAATGCATCACACTTTTTGCTGTTTAATGAATCGTGCTTCGGCCTCGTTTTCAAGCCATCGGATTTGGTCTCAACGATACGAATGTATATTAGAATACTGACTACGCAGCAAACGCCAAAATTCACACGCGAAAAACGCATGGCAAATTGCGTTCAAACGACGACTCGTAGGCTCTATTTCAAAGATTACTCAACTATATGCGATTGGTTTGTAAACACAGCTGACAGAATATATCGCGCTACCTTAATCCGAACTATACGTGAACAACACACCGTTGCTAACTTGAACACTGGACAGGATGGGCAACGTAAGGTAAGTCGGCGACCCCATCATTTATCGAACATTTATCATTGCATAAAAGAATGTCGGTAAGACCGTTATTCTGGCTGGACCGACTTAAAATTGTTTGCCAATTCCATTACGAGACACAAGACGTATTCTAGCGATCTTAACACGAAAGACACGATAAGAGAAATGTTCCACGCTTTTACCACTAAATTTCCAGTATCTCACTATTATTTTTCATCTGAAAACGACCAATTCAAATAGAAATGTTTGAAAATTATGGTCATATACCTGGCGCCATTAAGATGTGTCATTTCGGTGATTACCTTTCGAGTTTACTTAGCCCCATACACTGATGAAATCGTGACGACTTGATCGAGTTCAAGGTCTTTATGTTTATCTCTGTTTGTCGTTATATGTCTATATTCCTACATGAGCCCTCTAATGTGCCGGCACATTCCGACCCTCACATCATCCATGATGGCTGTATGAAAGCAGAATAACCGCCAATTATATATGTGACTAAATTTTCAATTGTTGATGCGCGAATAATACATCTTGTTACGCACAATTAGGCATACGCGCCATAGTGCAAACACGAACCATACACCATTATCGCACACATTTTAAAATGGGGTATCCCATTTCAAACTGCTTTCAAGCACCAATGCATTTAGAACCGTTCCAAAATCAATATATTTTTTGAAAAGCTTTATGGAGAAATCAATGAAAACAAATCTACGATTGTCCTGGGGAATGCCCATTTGCATGCGAAGAGAAGACCTTTAAACATTTTACCACTGGAATGACTGGCTCGGTTACCGAGCCAGTCATTCTAGTGGTAAATTAAAAAAAATAGTTTTCTCTTGGCATGCAAATTGGCATTCCCTACGCAAATATTTCGATATTTTTTAACAAATTTAATCAGTAAAATGGTAAATTTCCAACACAAAATGAACAGCACAACATGTATAACCGTCACTATATTGAGCCCGTCTTTTTCACAAATACAAACAAAAAGTACATTGCTGATATGACAGAAATATTCACTTTCTAATTAATCGTAAAATATGCCATAAACCAGTTTTGTCCATCAAAATTTGACTGAAGCTACTATACCACAGTTCTGTTATTGTAGGCAATAGGCCTATAGCAACTATGTGACAGTTCAATTGTCAGAGAACGAATATTAGTGGTATAGAGCGACTAATAACCACGACGGCACTGTGCAGCCCCGGGACACGTACCCACACGCACACCTGCTTCTCATTTGGACCACAAGTTCAACGTTGCACATTCTGTATCATACAAGTAAAAACATTGTGTAGAATATCTTTGAGACTAGGCTGATTGAATCTTGTTTCAGCGTAAGGCAGCATGCATCAACAACCTTCCATCAGCCTTCTGCAGTATAATTGGTTTCAAATTATTTCAGGTTTTACCTGTTTGGAAGATTTAAAAACAGATACAACTCACCGGCGAAAAAATTAACCTTTTCATTACGTAGGCAGCCATAACCGGCCTCCGCAGTGTTCTAAAACCAATGTCGATATGCAAGCCAGGAGAAGACTATTCTTTAAGATTTACTACTCGAATGGCTGGCTGGATAACGGCATCAATCATTCCAGTGGCAAATTTTCTAAAATTAATCTCTTAACTTGCATATGGACATTCAATGAGCAAATGCTCTGACATTCTTGACAAACTTTAGCCCTGAAAGCGTTAAACTATATACTGCTGCAGGCTCCATCAGTAGCTACAAGCCGCTACTACGCTTCGCTAGGACCGTATATAAAGTCACGAAGCCACTATAAACACACGGCTTTCAACTCGCACATTGATTTGTTTCTATCTGCGGGTACTGGGTGCAGTTAGACAGTTACAAAATCTTATTCCGGACTGTACCTAAAACACTACTGTTGGATCAAATTTTAACTCAATAAAGGAACCAGCCGTGGAAGGGGATTTCCAGATGTTCGTTGTGATCCGGATAAAAGAAACCTGGTCCCGATTGGATCAAATACTAATGGTCTGATTTGAAACACATTTCAACACATGACTCAGTGTGAGCATACACTAGGATTTCACAAATTTGGTCGTGATCCGAGAAAATCCAGACAATCCCCCAAAAATAAAGAAAATCCGAAAAAATCCGTAACTCGCAGTTACTAAGATTCTACCGACCTTGTTTATATTCTACATCCAAGTTCTACACAGATTTATAAATCGTTTTCTGATGTCCACAAGTGTTTTGCTTGTAGACAATCACGTGATCAAACTCACGATTCTTACCATTTTAGGCCTTGATATGTAATATTATGTCAAATTGCAAGACACCTACAGAGGAAAACTATTGGGTATTTGAAATTATTCTGACAGGAAACTGTTGCAAGGCAGAAACAGCTCCCAGTCAAATTAAATTCAAAATATTCAACAGAATAGCCATTGTATCATAGGGGATTTGCCGTTTCTGCCCAGTAATGGTTAGCTAAATGTGTTCTACCTAAAGCAAACTGTAAACGAAAACTGTTAAATATTTTGAAATTATTTAGACTGGAATCGGTTGCTGCCATAAGCAGCAACAGCTTTCAGTCAAATTAATTTCAAAATATTAAACAGAATAGTCATTGAATCATATTGTTGATTTGTAAGAGTTACATGTGTAAACATTTTTTACCACAATTTGGTGTTAGAGGGAACTGGACGTCCATATCTTACGCTGGAAGGTTTGATGGAAACGAATATTCATACGCGCTATACACTGCTATTGCTTCGACGCGGGAAACTTTGGAGGAAGTGTAAAAAAATGTGACAGACAGACAGGCGGACAGACGGACAAACATGCACGAAAAAAGTGCGGAAAACTAATATTTTTCGTATTTCATAAATCAAAAGGGGGCATAACTCCATGAAAAATGGACGAAAATTTCTGAAACGCCAACTTGCTCTGTACCTCCTTATAGTAAAGCGATGCACCAATTTTCGCTTAAATATCTTGAAGGAGTGCGAATAAAAGTGCAGAAAGCTGATATTTTTCGTATTTCTTAGGTCGAAAGAGGGAATAACTCCATCAAAAATTGATGCATACGCCTGAAACTCGAACTTGGTCTGTAACTTCTCATAACAAAGCAAACTGTAAACGTGACAGACAGACAGGCGGACAGACGGACAAACATGAACGAGAAAAGTGCGGAAAACTAATATTTTTCGTATTTCATAAATCAGAAGGGGGCATAACTCCATGAAAAATCGACGAAAATGTCTGAAACTCGGACTTGCTCTGTAACTCCTTATACTAAAGCGATGCACAGATCTTCGCTTAAATATCTTGGATTGCGAAAAAAAGTGTGGAAAGCTGATATTTTTTGTATTTCTTAAGTCGAAGGGGGCATAACTTCATCACAAATTGACGCATACGCCTGAAACTCGAACTTGGTCTGTAACTTCTCATAACAAAGCAATGTAGTAATTCTCTGTTATGATCTTGAAAGACTGCGAGAAAACTAATATTTTTCGTATTTCATAAGTCAAAAGGGGGCATTAACTGAAAAATTGACGAAAATGTCTGAAACTCGAACTTGCTCTGTTACTCCTTATAGTAAAGCGATGCACTGATTTTTGCTTAAATATCTCGGAGTGCGAAAAAAGTGCGGGAAGCTGATATCTTTCGTATTTCTGAAGTCGAAAGGGGGCATAACTCCATCAAAAATTGATGCATACACCTGAAACTCGAACTTCTGTAACTTCTCATAGCAAAGCAATATACCAATTCTCAGTTGAATACCTTGAAGGACTGCGAAAAAAAGTGCGGGAAACCAAATACGACAGACGGACAGACAGACAGATGGACAGACGGATGGACGAACAGACGGACCGACGGAGTGCACACCTATAGTCCCCCTGGTTTTACCGGTAGGGGACTAATAAGCAGGGGGACTGAATGTCCGGCTGGGATATTAGCACCTGGACCAGCCACAATGCCTGAAAGGACGGCATGGCGGAAAAGGGCAGAATCCGTAAGGAGGAAGCTGGCCACCACTGGAAGGGGCTGCTCAGGGACGAAACCGCAGGAAAAAAGGGAGGAGGCTCCCACTGAGCACACACCCCCCCCCCCACCCCCGCCCGCCCACAATAGAGACGGCCTCGTCCAGCCTCCTTCAGGTGAGTATGGCCAGCAAACAAAGACGACTAAAAAAGTACCTGCTCATGGCCTAAAATCACAGGCAGCAGCACGGGCCTGGACCAAAGTGCTGAGCCAATTGGCACAATGGAGGCAACTCTAGTGGACAAACAGGTTAACAAACCTGAGAACTCCACTAGCAGTGCTAGCAACTGCAGAGACCCTCCAGCTGAGGTTACCAGAGGGACACCAGCGAACAGGGTAAGTCCCACTGCAGTTGGTGGAGATCATAAAATTGTATTGAATATTCAGATTTTCAGATTGATCATAGAGACAATCGTATCAACTGTTTGTATGGGCAACGAGGCAGCCAGGAGTAAATTAGATGTCGACAGTCTCGTTGTGAGATTCGTAGAACTCTGCTCCTCTGCAAACTAATCATGGGTGTCAAAATTCTTCAAGGGAACGTTCGAGGCACCCAGTCTAATACCAACCTTGACGAATTGTGGAACACGTTCCACAACGAAAATGACCACCCAGACATTATATGTCTACAGGAAACACGCCTGAAACCCAACCAGGATTTCAAAAGGTACAACTACAATGTCAAAAGAAAAGACCGTACCGCAAAATCTGCAACTGAGGGTGGGTGTGTTGTGGGGGGGGGGGGGAATGTGGCGCCACAGCGACCCTCGTAAAAAGTAATCTTTCCTACAAAAGATTGCCACAATGTGAGAGTAGCGTAGAGCACCTTACAATAGAAATAAAAACCAATCACGGAACTATTAATGTTGTAAACGTATATAATCCCAAGATGCACTCATCTTCGTACTATGACAAGCTCCTTGAAGGCCTAGAAGGTGAAACAATACTTCTGGGCGACTTCAACTCACACCATGCCCTATGGGGAGCAAATCCACGGACTCCAAAGGCCGCATAATAGAACAGGCTATTGATAATCACAACCTGTGCCTACTAAACGACCATTGACCCACCAGATATAACTCCGTTGATGGTGAATGGGCGGTCCTGGACCTTTGCCTCATAACACCCAGCTTTCGACCAACCCCCAGTTGGGACGTTCAAGACCAACAGGGCGAGAGTGAGGCGCCACTGCATAGGAACAACTGGACTGAATACAAGCACTTAATAGCTATGGAGCTGTTGAACCCGGTCGCCAGTAGCAGCATCGAGGAATACTATGAGCAATGCATGGGGATACTCTACAAGGCTGCCAACTCAGCCATCCCCCAATCAAAGCCAGACATTAACCCCAAACACAAACGCGTGCCTTGGTGGAACGACGAGTGCCACAAAGCTGTAAAGCTCAAGAGAATTGCCTTGAATAGACTAAAGTGAAACTTCAGCAAAGAACGCCTAGTCGAACATAAGAGACTCCAGGCCAAAGTAACAAGAACCACCAAAAAGGCAAAACGCGATCACTGGAAGTAATACTGCTCCGAAATCCCTCGGTTAACACCCTCGAGCCAAATATGGCACAAGGCGAAAGCTATTGCCAGTGAAAAAAACAAGTCCAAAAAACCCTACCCACCCTCACAGCAAACGGGGTAAAGCATGCCAATGACATGGAAAATGCTGAAGCGCTTACCTCCGTCTTCACTGCAACCAGTAGCAATGATAACCATGACCCTGACTTTCTAGCAACCAAAACAGAAGTAAATGAGCATATCAATCTCCTGTTCAGCCCAGGGAAATTCGAAGACCTTAACAACCGAGACATCAGCAAAGCTTTCAACAGAATGGAACTCAAGCAAGCCCTTGGCAAAGGCAAAAGCTCCTCACCAGTGGAGGATGGCCTGAAATACGACATGCTTCGTAAGATGCCAGATGAGGGTAACCTAATTTTACTTAATCTCTACAACCTCGTGTGGAGCTCTGGCGAAATGCCCTGTCTGGAAAACTGGGATCGTGGGGCCTATCCCAAAACAGGGGAAGGACAAAACTGACCTAAGATCATACCGGCCAATCTCCCTAACGAGCTGTCTATGCAAGGTCATGGAGAGTATGATTAAAAACCATCTAGAACACGAATTCGAACATAATGGCCTACTCCACTCTTGGCAGAGTGGCTTCAGAAAGGGCAGACACTACCGATCACCTAGTCAGACTGACCGAGGAAGCCAAGAAAGCTCTAGACGCGGGAAGATGAAACATAACAATAGGAGTCTTCCTAGACGTTGAGAAAGGCTTTGATATGACGTGGTGAAATGGAATTTAAAAAAAGCTCTATGACTTTGGCTACAGCGGTCGCATCCTATTCTGGATACGAGATTTTCTCGATAACAGGAGGATTAGCGTCCGTGTAAATGGGCACATGTCTAGGGAACAAACATTGGAAAACGGCACCCCGAGGGGTGGTGTAATAATCCCCATAATGTTCAATGTCATGATGAGTGATCTACGCAAAGACATTGAAAAAGACAATGCATTGGATCCCAACGCAATAGGCGAGTCTATTTTCGCTGATGAGACCGCATTGTGGAACGAGTACGTGAAGATAGACTGGGCACGAAAGTCCAAGCAAGTAGTTCTTGACATAGTCTCACGGTGGTGCAAAAAATGGTTTCAAACTGTCTGCGGAAAAAGCAGTTCAAATCAATTTTACCAATGTTAAATACTATACGTAGGCAAAGATGCAAATCTTGTTCCTCAACAAACAGAAAATCAAAGCATGTGCTGAAGCCGAATTTCTGAGATTAACATTCTACAGAATGCTCACCAGGAATCCCACATCAAAAGCCTGAGGGAGAGATGCTTCAAGCAAGTAAATCTCCTTCGCTCATTAACAAAGCACACCTGGGAGGGGGCAGATCTTCCGAGCATGCTTATGCTATACCGCGGCCTAACCCTGTCAAGGATAGACTACAGATGCGAAGCATACGCCACAGCGAGCAAGTCACTGTTAGGATCCATTGACACCCTCCAATCAAAATGCCTGCACATTTGCTATGCTGCCTCACAGAGCAGCCCTCGAGATGCAATCAACGTAGAGTGTGGAGAAATATCACTAGATCTACGAAGAGAGGAGCGTCTACTCAAATTTTGGAATACCTACACAGCTCTGCGCCCAACCACCCGACCAGGGAGGTATGTCTTCCATGCAAGGAGCACAGAAGACACAATGTACTGCTCAAAATGTCCAAAAAGACCAAACCACCAGGCCTGTTAATGACCGAGCTCACCAGCGCCATTGAACTGGTAAACGTCGAAATAGAAAGCTCAAGGCCGGCTCCTGACACGCCATGGCTACTACCACAGATTAATGCCCATGACAGCCTATCCTCACAGATAAGCAAGAAAGACCCCACGGCACTAATAAGGAGCTGTGCTCTGGAAAACATCGATAACAGATGGAAGGAGCACAGGAAAATCTATACCGACGCTTCCAAAATGCCCAACTCTTGCGAATGTGGTGAAGAAGTAATCATAGGCGACCAGGAAGAGGTCCTCAAATACAAGCTTCCGAATCACCTGTCGATATACACAGCTGAACTGGTGGCAATTAAAAAGGCTCTAGAATGGATCAAAACAGCAAATCCAGGCAAATACGTTATTCTCACAGACTCCCTAAGCTCAGTGAAGAGCTTCAAAAGTAGCAGCAGAAAGAGCAGGGACGACATAATCAAGGAAATCCGGCAGCTGTATGCAACTGTGGTGACCGACAACAAAATTGTAGACATCGACTGGGTCACGTTGACATCAAAGGCAATGAGCAGGCTGACGAGGCAGCCAAACAAGCGCTCAAAGACGGAACTAGGACCAGCAGAGGACTCTCACAGTCCGAAGCGAGCGCCCTAGTTAAAAGGGACATCAACAGCAAGTGGCAAAAACAATGGGAGAAAGTGCAACTGGCAGATTCCTGTTCAGAATCGTCCCAGGAGTCAAACGCAAATACCAAAACCACATCCCAGGACGCCAAGGCGACTGAGTATTACGCTAGATCAGACGGGGCCAGATCAGCGTTAACCAGATGCGAAAAAACCTCAAGCTGTCGGACACAGACCAATGTGAGGCATGTGAGGAGACTGAAATGCTAGACCATTTCTCCCTACGCTGCACAGAATATGCAGGCATTAGTTGGAACTCATCAATACGCTGAGAAAGGGAAATTTCAATCTTGACCCTATAGAAGACATAGCGATGCGTGACCGACAGATCAACCACGAATTAATCCAATTCGTGCTTGCATCGGACAAACACATCCTATAAGCACCTTGAAAGGGTGGTCCGACTTAGGGCCCACATAGGGGTCCATGTTGACCAGCACCAAAGGTGCGGGCCGTGCCTGCGACTGCCTTTGTGTGCTAACACAAGGGCAGTCCCAGACACAGCCTGCTCGTGCATGTGTACCTGCGTCATGAATTTATGATCCAGTGTGCGTGCATACAAAAGAGCGTGCAAACCCCTATAAACAAAATATAGTTAATATACGCGTGCGTGCCTACATCATGGATTGATGATCCAGTGCGTGCGCTTACAAAGGAGTGTGCAAACACCTATAAGCAAAATATAGTTAACACATGCGTGTATGCCTGTATCATGAATTGATGACCCAGCATGCGTGCGCATAAACATAGTGTAACTGCCATTGCACAAAGTCAGTCCTAGACACTGTCTTAACGTTCACACATACCTGCGTCATGAATTGATGACCCAGAGTGTGTGCGTACATGTCTGAAACATCTGATTGTTTATTTGTTAGCTTTCTTTTGTTTTCTGTCTCTTTCTTTCAGATCCATAGCCGGGGTCCGGATGCAGCAACGAACCCAACAACGACAGGCTGGCAGACAGATGGAGCACTAGGAGGGACAACGGAACAGCAGACGAGTGTGCCTGCCGACGTTTGCCCATGTCTTTCATGGTTCATCGGTAGGTATGTTTGTCTGTCGAACGGACAGACAAACCGACCAACAAATCGGCAGACTGATGGACAATTCTGGGCACAGCAACCTGCTGGAGTACGCTTAAGCAATGTACTTGGTCCCACTTGCTCAGTCTTCTCGGATGGGACTTTATCACTGTGTGAACGTGAGTTAGGGCTAGGTAGGTAAGAAATTTCGGTATAATCAAAGTAACCCAGATGCTGAATGGATTCGTCCTCGGACGGAATCAAGCAACATACGGATTACCTAATCAAACCAAAATTGCTAGAATTAGAATCTTTCGGACATTTTCAATAGGTCTAGGGAGGGATGCAACCCGGATGGCTGATTGAGTTCGTCCTCGGATGGACGCAATCACCATACGGGCTGCCCAATCAATCAAATCAAACAAGTACGTGCTGGTGCCTGCTTCGTATGACGGACAGAAGAAGGGCAAGGGGTCCCATGACCATATGACCCAACACCCAACTCTCCCCCACCCCCAAAGGGGCCGAGAGGTCTCTGACCTAAAGCTCCCAACCTCTCCCCCACCATAGGGTACATCAGGCCATATGACCGCACGTACCCCCCCCCCCCCCCCCCCCGCGAGAGCGGAGGGAGGAATGGAGGGAGAGAGAGAAGGGGGAGGGGGAGGTAGTGAGGTAGGGGGAGGAGAGGGCGGGGAGGGAGGGAGGAAGGGTTGGGACGGGAGGGCGGGATGTGGATGTGACACACCATCATGATGGATGCATGGCAGAATTCTACAGTGATGCGTCGTCTGTTTCACTCCTTGTGGGTCGTTTCGTACATGTTAACTTATTCTAATGCTGGTCCTTCAGTCCTAATCAGCGCTCTTACCCATTACTTATTCTACCTCAGCATGCTCTTTCAAATGTTTTCACTCCCCCACCCATCCCCCACCTCCACCCCCAGATATATATTATTCGTGATAAGTCACCACAGGCGAGTACTCTGAACACAGCTAAGGCAATTCTGAAATCATCCTTATAAATTTGTCCATAGACCAGCCATAATTCTAATTCTACCTCTAACTCAATCATCTTTATCTGAAGGTGGGTAACTTGTCATTAGTCCCGCAAGATAAGTGTGCATGCCGTTTTAAATGGGCTGGATCGTGTTGCAGGGTGTGTGTGCGTACGTACGTGTGTGCGTGCGTTCTTTACAATAGTTCTGAAGCTAAGTAAGTTAGTTGTAATTGATGAATTCGTGCTGTACAGCCTACCACATCTATGTACCATCCGTATCTCAGTGTAAGAAGCATAGAAATGTACTATGTTAATATAATACATTTCTATGGTGAGAAGAGTCGTCCCAATGAGAACTTATATATACTTATACGCCATATACGGTGGCTTTGTTGATTTCTGACGCACACTGTCGATCGAGATCAGCGCGGAACTCGCCTCTGCGGACTTCGCCCGGCACACATATATTTGCCAAAACCACCGCAATATTTACAGCATGACATGCAATAGAAAAACCCCAATCTGTCAGTCAAGTATATGACGTTATAATCATGTACGGTACAGGTAATAGAAAGGTACTATGTTAACGTTAATATAGTACATTTCTATGGTACAGGAAGGCTGACATCACAATTAAAATACTTTATGAATAGCGTATCTAAGTCCGTCAGGAACTCTTAATAGTCTGCCATGTGTACGAATCGTATGCCCTTACAACTTAACAACTATTCAGATAAATATTTTGTAACAAATTTGACTGGACGTTGTTGCTGCTATAGAATGGGGCATAACTAAAACTGGGTTCATCCATTATTCAATGGACCTTTCTGGTTTTAGCTATGCCCCGCCCATCACCTCGCCGTGTTGGGATTGATCGATCCCCGAATGCCCTAACTATCAGTTTCCTGAAAACTATACAGGGAAGCTGTTGAATATTTTGTAACTAATTTGACTGGGTGCTGCTGCTGCCTATGCCAGTAACAGCGCCAGGTCAAATTAGTTTCAAAATATTCAACAGAATATTTATTAAATAGTAAAGGCATATAATTTGTACAACAACGCATAGACCGTCTTCAAATACACCTTCGTGACGTACTTATCGACATCATTCATGACGTCATTCATTATGATGTCATTCTACACATCGCGTTATTGATTATGACGTCATATGATGTGCGTAAATTATATTAAGTAAATGTCAATCATAATAGGCTTAAGATGGACATTGATTATGGTATGGTATGATTTTAAATGTCATTAGCGGAAGCAAACTGTAACCATTGGTGAAACACATCATATTGAATTAAATTATTAGTCAAGGTTTCAAAAGTGATGATAAAGCTAGAGATCATGTTTTGTCTATTGACAGGTTTAACGCTGCTACTTCTCATTTCGCATGGGATGTTCTGTTTCATGATTGGTTTGTCTGACCTATGTATCTCACTGGTTATTACAACAGGGCGAGATTCTGGTATATGAGCACATTGGGCCTTTAGTGATACTGTGGCATGATTAGGCGGACTGACATTTAGCTCAGCTACTGGTGATGGCGATTCTGTTGATGCGAGAAGGAACTGACGATTCTTACGATATCATTTACATGCGTCAGTAGTTACCTCATAAGACCGACTCTTTAGCATTTTGCTGCGAGTTGCAGTGGTCTGGTATATGAGCACATTGGGCCTCTAGTGGTATAGTGGTATGATTAGGCGGGCTGAAATTTGCTTCAGCTACTGGTGTTGGAGATTCTGTTGATGCGAAAAGGAACTGACGATTCTTACGATATCATCTACACGCGTCGGTAGTTACCTCGTAAGACCGACTCTTTAGCATTTTGCTGCGAGTTGCAGTGGTCTGGTATATGAGCACATTGGGCCTCTAGTGGTATAGTGGTATGATTAGGCGGGCTGAAATTTGCTTCAGCTACTGGTGTTGGAGATTCTGTTGATGCGAAAAGGAACTGACGATTCTTACGATATCATCTACACGCGTCGGTAGTTACCTCGTAAGAGCGACTCTTTAGCCTTTTGCTGACAGTTGCAGTAGTCTGGTATCTGAGCACATTGGTCCTCTAGTGGCACAGTGGTAGGATTAGGCGGACTATCATTTGGTTCAGCTACTGGTGATGGAGAGTCTATTGATGTGAGAAGGAACTGACGATTCTTACGACATCGTCTACATGCGTTACTAGTTCCCTCATAAGACCGACTCTTTAGCCTTTTGGTGAGACTTGAATCTTTTCATTCATATCGGTTTCGATATGTTGCATTGATACAAAGACGTCAGTTGTCAGTTGTCAGAGGTGTCAGCTCTCGCCCGTTGCTGTAGTCTTCAGCAATTCTTACTTTCTCGTTTTGCATTAAGCATCGTTCGTTGTCAAGATGATGCTTCTATGGCTTCACCTTCTCTGATGTTGTAGGCACTAATGTGTGTGTGTGTGTGTGTGTGTGTGTGTGTGTGTGTGTGTGTGTGTGTGTGTGTGTGTGTGTGTGTGTGTGTGTGTGTGTGTGTGTGTGTGTGTGTGTGTGTGTGTGTGTGTGTGTGTGTGTGTGTGTGTGTGTGTGTGTGTGTGTGTGTGTGTGTGTGTGTGTGTGTGTGTGTGTGTGTGTGTGTGTGTGTGTGTGTGTGTGTGTGTGTGTGTGTGTGTGTGTGTGTGTGTGTGTGTGTGTGTGTGTGTGTGTGTGTGTGTGTGTGTGTGTGTGTGTGTGTGTGTGTGTGTGTGTGTGTGTGTGTGTGTGTGTGTGTGTGTGTGTGTGTGTGTGTGTGTGTGTGTGTGTGTGTGTGTGTGTGTGTGTGTGTGTGTGTGTGTGTGTGTGTGTGTGTGTGTGTGTGTGTGTGTGTGTGTGTGTGTGTGTGTGTGTGTGTGTGTGTGTGTGTGTGTGTGTGTGTGTGTGTGTGTGTGTGTGTGTGTGTGTGTGTGTGTGTGTGTGTGTGTGTGTGTGTGTGTGTGTGTGTGTGTGTGTGTGTGTGTGTGTGTGTGTGTGTGTGTGTGTGTGTGTGTGTGTGTGTGTGTGTGTGTGTGTGTGTGTGTGTGTGTGTGTGTGTGTGTGTGTGTGTGTGTGTGTGTGTGTGTGTGTGTGTGTGTGTGTGTGTGTGTGTGTGTGTGTGAGAGAGAGAGAGAGAGAGAGAGAGAGAGAGAGAGAGAGAGAGAGAGAGAGAGAGAGAGAGAGAGAGAGAGAGAGAGAGAGAGAGAGAGTTCAGTGTTATTCCACATTTTGCATTTCTTTGCGCTTGGCATAGTGTTGTCAGCGTGTTGAGCAGTCAGTATGATTCCGCATGCACCCATGTTTATTTGACAGGCTACATTCGATTTACCGACTAGCATGTTGGACTTTTAGTGTGAGGTGAAACAAGTAAATTTATCCATTCCTCATCAGATGATGTGCCCTCGCAAGTGTGCGATCGGGAAATCATATGATTCTGTACCAATTAAGATGGGCGTATTCAGAACTGATCAGTGTAACACCTTTGTTTTTATACGGCTATGGTGGAGGAATTCTTAATACAAATTTCGGCAATGTGTTTACAAAAATCTTGCTTTCTTCTTCTGTCATTTCCTGGCTTTGACGAGTGAAAAATCCATACACATAATGAAGCCGAGGTCCAAGATAACAGATAACAATATTCCGTGGTGCGTAAAAATGGCTGCGGTCTTCTTTCTTTCTTTCCCATGGTGTGGAGGGTACTATTTTCGTTTGGCAGCATAATTCATATTTCTTAGCGGTGGTGCGGTTCCAATAATTTAGCATAATCCCATTTGGCAAGAGCCACAAGTCAAATTCAGAAATGATATAGGTCAAGAGATAGGGGTGTGAAAGGTGATTTGCGACAGTTAAACGCATAATGTGTCCATTTTTATTACCGATAATGACTGTGTCGGGTGGCATAAAGGTTCACGTTCGTTCAGATGTGAAGTGTTTATGGCGATGGGTTGTTTATGAGCGGAATTCACGCGAGGGGATGATGTCAAACTAGTTTAGAGGAAATCGTTTATTGATTTAATAACATTTAAACAATCACGACTAACAGGCGATGCGCTGCTATCATAGCACATAGGTCTGATTACAAAAACGTGGCGAGGTTGCCCGTCTGTTGTCTTAAATATTGTATATAGATATAACCTTAATTATTGTCTTTTTGTATATACTATAAATATTGTATATAGATATAACCTTAATTAAGACAATAGACGGGTTTCTTGTCTCGGGATAGGCTGTGACAGCATAATGAACCCATGCAAGCTGACACTCGTAGCCTTAATGTTACTAATAGCTACGTGTTATGTATAGATGTGTGTTCCTGCTGTTATTCAAAACATCAGGAACCGCCCGCTTAAGCGAGTCGAGGGGATGCAAGCGCACAGGTTGCGCATGGTCGCTGTGGTGTCAGCGTGCCCACGTTGTTCCTCATGGAGACATTCCGGTAAATACACGGGGTATGGATCGTCCCGACGGATTCGCTGGTTAGATCTCGGGGTATCCCGTTCATTGGAGGTGGGAATCGGATGCTCTGATGAATACAAAAGCTGATCGCGCAGATTGACGGAATAATAACGTTACAGTGAGACCGTGCAAGCATTCCTGCACGCATCATAGTTGAACTCCACTGTCTCATCTGTACAATTGGTGAGTCCTGTATGCCTCGAATACATAATGTTACTGGATTATGCTTCTTCTTCTTTTCGATCGCTGGTATCACACTTGGAGAACCGTTCTCAAGATGAAATCTGGTTTTCTGCAGAAAAGAGGTTGACAATGGCCAGATCTCTTCTCTCAGCAGCTGATACGTACTGCAACATTGAAGTATGTGCTCTGTGGTCTGTTCTGCTTCTCCACAAGGACAAGCGGGCGATGTCGTAAGGTGGAACCGCCTGTACAAGTTTTGGTTTAGTCTGTTGTGTCCAGTTCTGAGACGAAAAATGGTCACTTGCTCTGGCCTCGAGAGATGATGGTAGGCATCTTCTGATTGAGGTGTTCTATAGAGTGACTTGATGATAGTCTTCATCTCTGTATGGGTAACCATGTTTTCTGTCTGATTCTCTTCTGCACCCACCGTTGCCATCTTGTCTGCTTCCTCATTTCCTTGGACTCCACAGTGTGAGGGGATCCACTGCAATGCTATCCGAAAGCAATTGATGGTTTGTAGTGCTTCTTCAAGTTGTGGCAGCTTACCTTTGGTGATAGCCTCAAGGACGGAGCGGGCATCAGATAAAAAGACAATCTGTGCAATAGGGTCTGCTGTTCTGCTGATGGTATTAGCTGCATGAACCAGTGCTTCGACTTCAGCTCTGTAGTTTGTGCAGTGTTTGCCTGTCGGTTTTGCAGCTGACTCATGTTATCCGTTTGGATACTGTATGTACAGTCCGGCACCTCCGCTCCTAAATGCATCTTTGGCTGATCCATCTGTGTAGATCCTTATCCATGTCTCCTGAGGGTACATTTCTTCCAGCATGGCTAGGGTCAGGGCCTTCTTGCTCACATCACTGTGTTCATCTTTGGTTGTGAGATGAGGTACTGTGGTGCGAATAGCTATGCTCTCTAGTTTGATTTCCCAGTGTGGAGGATCAAGGGTGTGGTTTGGGTCTTCTATTTGTACTGGCAACATTTCTTGGTGTTTTCTTTGGATTATGCTGATTTTATAAGTCATAGTTCGGCACAACCAGAGGTGCTGCCAAAGACTGGTTTATGTCAGGTTAGGCCGACGTTCGACTGGCTGGTTTAGTGAGATTTATAAGTCCTAGCTGATTGAGATCTCACCTGAGATTACTTATCTTATACAATACCTAAGGGAAGAATAAAGACGGAAGGTTACCAAGGATTCCTAAGGCTTAATATAAGCCATATATATATAAATATAAAATAACTCTTCCTATCTAAGAAGACTTTCGCTGAAACGAGTGGATATGCCTCTCGCAATATGCTGTAATTGACATCAAAACACGCCTAATAGTCGTCGGCATAACTTAAGAATTATGCACCAAAAAAGTGAAAATACCGGCTGAGTTGAAATTCCCATAGCAAAAATCTTTACAAGAGAAAAATACAATAAAGTATTATAGCTGTAGTGATGAACAACGGTATGAAGAGGTCTGAGTCTGTTGAGCGACACAGGTAGATGATGTTGGACTTAGTATGAGAGCTCGGCGAAGGAATACGAAAGCTTCATGAAGTAGTTGAAGTTCGGCACAAAACACACTGTGCAGCTTGCTCAGCAGCTGCACGGCAAGCAATGTTCAGAACAGTGAAGAGAGATGCAACAGTGTTAACGAGTTCAGCCTAAGAAGAATCAGCTTGATCGTAAACCTAATTCTAGCAACACAGGAATTTCTGCTTAACCGGAAACCAATTGCCACAGTCTTTTCGGTGCAAATGGATTGGCCGGAAGCGCGGCAGTGTGTTTTTTCGGTGCTACTATAAAAATGAGTTGTTATACCACTTTTCAGTCATGGCATGGATAAGTTATGGCACAATACAATCGTGGGTATGGGACAGCTCACGAGTCAGTTCATGTAAATTTTGGAGTATGAGTACGGATGGGAGTTGAATTTTTACGTACACGCCGTCCAGAGGATTCTGATACGTGCTACAGTTCAGCTTCGCCGATTATTCAGTTTAGTTTTTAGCCCAAGGTTTGGGCCGCAAAAATTAAGGTTTCGGTGGTTTTGTGAGGGTCTCCAGTTCGGCACTGATGATTTACTGGTATCAGGTTGTAGTAGATGTGCATAAGCGGTGCAACGTGTGCTTGATAGCTTTTCAATATGTGTCCATACTGGACAAACACTCAATCTCAACTGATTTTTATGGGCCGAAGTGGGCCCTTTTATAGTTTTGGGCGCCCAATGAAAACACTTCAGCGCCAATATGTAGCCAATCAACGCAAATTTGTAACAACCAGCTATCACATGTTTTTGACATCATAAGTACTACATGGTAAACCACAGTGCGGGCATTAGTACATGCGCCTGTTCTGATAGTAAGCATTATCTCCGCCATTCCTTATTCGATTTAAATTCTGACAGCAGATTTAGATTCAGGAATTTAGGAAAAGTTACTCCTGAGCTCCTCTCTTCATTTCTGGCATTTTCCCTTTGGAGACTTAAGGGGAGGGGCCGCAATGTGCATACCTAGAGAACATCGGTGATTACTTTCCTGAGGGGTGGATCGTCCTGGCATGGTTGTATGGGAAAACCGGGCCTAGACTGCCGAGATCAGGTTTCAGAAAAGAAATTAAAATCCGAGCAGGAGTATTAGCGTGGCGGCAAAATCTTCCTAGACATAGTTTCAATGGATTCTCTGTCTTGGAGGCATGCATAGCTGTACTCTCGCTGCTCTAAGTTGTCTCAGTGTCTAGAATTTTCTCTTTGTTGCTTGGAATTTTTTCTTCTCCGCCCACGACCTTCTGACATTTATATACAAGAGGAAGGTGTGCGCAGACACCTTTGTGTGCATCCTCCATCCTTTGATGTAATAGTTCTATATAGAGATGGAGAATTCTGCTCGAGATTACCAAGGGTAGTGAAAGTTTCTGACCCAACATCATGTGTGCGGGCGTACATCTAGTGTTCTTTGGTCAGCATGGTGGCGAGAGTTCTGTTGAACCTTTCCACCATTCCATCACCACATGGATGGAAGGGCATAGTTCGTGTCTTCACAATGCGTAGGAGGCGGCAAAGTTCCTGAAATAGATAGATTTCGAAATTAGTGACTTGGTCTGAGTATAATTCTCTGGGGACTCCGAAATGGCAAAACACTTTATTTACAAGCGTGTCCGCAATGGTAGTGTCTTCCAGGTTCGGGAGTGCGAAAGCTTCCGTCCATTTTGTGAAATAATCTTGGAGAACGAGGATATATAGCGGTTTCCGTGGTATGGGGTGGTCATTGGTTCCATTATGTCAATGGCAACACGTTTGAATGGTGCGCCTACTATGTAAGTTTGCAGAGAAGCAGCGCAGTGGTGCATCATTGACACGTACACATTTGGCAGACCATATTTTTATTGAAGCATCTAATCCTGTCCAGTGAAAAAGGGGGTCTAATTAGTTCCAAGGTTCGATCGTGCGCAATCATGTAGTTGCTCTAAAATAGTCTCACAGTAATTCTGGGGTACCACAAAGCGATTTGTGGTAGTAAAGCAGTCCGTCGTATAAGCAACACTCCTCAAATCATTGGTGATAGTATTTGGTGGTGCTTGAAGTGAAGGATATCTGTTTACGGAGGTGCGTTCATGTTCGTACAGCCAGCTCATCACAGGGCAAGGTGAGGGTCGTGTTCTTGGGTGGTGTCACATCGGCGCATCCGTGTTGTTCCCTGTAGAGACATTCTGGTCCATAAGCGGGGTATGGATCATCCTGATGGATTCACTGGTTAGGTCTCGGGGTTTCGCGTTTGTTGGAGATTGGAGTCAGATGCTCTGATGAATACAAAAGCTGATCTCGTAGATCGGTGGAACAATAACGTACCAGTGAGGCTGTGTAAGCATTCCTGCATGCTTCATAGTTCAATAGCGCCATCTCATCCGTACTACAGCGCAGTCTGTGGTGCTGCCAAAGGAGGTTTTATGTTGGGTTAGGCCGATGTTAGTTTCGCTGGTTTAGTGAGAATTATAAATCATAGCCGCTTGAGATCTCGCCTAAGATTACTTATCTTTATACAGTACTTAAAGGAAGAATAAAGACAAAGGATCACCAGGGATTCTTAAGGCCTAATATAAGCTATATATAACATACAAAAATAACCCTTCTTATTTAAGAAGGCTTTCGCTGAAGTGAGAGGATATGCCTCGCGTGGGCCTCTATCACTATAAGTCTGTCCAACCGAAGTTGGGTAAGACGAAGTGTATTGGGAAGTGCTCGTATGTATTTTATACGTGCACTGTACGTTGTTTTATGCCTTGTCAATTTCTGCAGATAATGGTCAGGTCGAATTTCTAAACTAATTAAGCTAGGTGCATGCAGCTGTAGTTAGCGGTCCGTCAAAGAACATATCTAATGTTTTGTTGAACACAGATATTGGTGCCGCAGAGGCCTAGCACTCTAGCATATCGCTTAAAACAAATTTAGTCTGCTTGCCCAAGAATGGCTCTGGCCTCCCGTAGGACTCGATCGGTGAGCAGACCCAACAAACAGACTGCACGTTACAAGGTTGCCAGGGCGACTGGTACTGAAGCCGAAATGCGGTTCCTAACCAAGTGTCTGACGCAACCACAAATATGACAAATAAGCATTTTGTCTCCGAACAAATTCGCTAGAATAACAACATAACATACAAACTGCGTTCTATTTGAACACACTAATCTTCTCGTAATGATTTGTTATTAGTGAACTGGACCTTTGCAAAATCCATTACTATACTGCTTCTATCAATGAAAATTTATTGAAACATATTATTTTCTCGGTCTATTTTGATCACGTGATGTTTTCTTGCCAGTGAGCAGCGTTGAAAGGTTGCTAGGCTTTATTTTTCTGTGTTGTTTTAATTGGTGGAATGGTTAAATTCAGTTTAAGTAGGGACACCTAAAAATTATATTGTTTTAAATTTTGTAATTAATTTTCCAACTGACTATACGTAGGAATTTCGCGAAATAGCCTTGTACACGCATGGTTCACGTGAAGCAGGACGAGTAACTAGTCTGCATATCGGGTGCTCATAATTATCAGAAGCTTTGGAATCAGCTTATGTTCAATGTCATGTTATATGCCTGTGCATAGGCCAGTTTTCACGAGCAACCGACTCCAACAGAGCTAAGCGAGTACCACCTTGGCTTCGTTTATATACTCGCAGATTTTGTGTGGACTCGGTATAGCAATGACTGCCAAATTAAAATTGACCATTTTCTGGTCGCACGCATTAATAGTCAGAACAATCCAGATTAAAAATAGCACACTCCAATGTCAAATAGCGGATTATAATTAGCGAGTCGAGCACACACTCTGACAACACGAGAAAGAAATGTGGGACATTCTCATATTTAAGGAAAAGCTCTGTAAGCAGATTTGCCATGTACACGTCATGCACGCAATGTGTGGTTGTGATACCATCACAAGATTATTTGAAATTGTGAAAGGTACATCACATAGAAAGGAATAGACTAATACGTTCTTGATGAAATATGCGGACGTATTCTGTTCATATCAGAATCCTGACGAAATAAGAGAAGATGTTGGAAAGCCTCGGTCTGTCTGTATGGGGACAAGGTTTATGATACACTTTGATTCCTTGAGCAAGATGAAGGTTAGAGATAAGTTTTCAAAGAGTATCACATACTTGGATGTAGAAAACCGTTGGCCAACATCAGATGCAGCAAGGTAGTACACTTATTGGTTGTACTATCAGATTGCAGTTTGGATGGTTAACGGAAATGATCTGAATCTAGAAGACTGGGTGGTTCTTCTGATGGGGCCAATGTGAACCAAAGACAATGGACACCTCATAGCGCCTAGAATCTCTTCTGAAGTATACCAGTCGTCAATGTAAATGAGTTTTTACTACTAAGAGGTGCGAGATGCAGGGAATTGCTCAGTTAATGTCGAAGAACTAGATGGCCTTGACCTTACCGTTAAAATCAAAGAAAGACCATTTCTTGGATAATCCGGACAGCGAACACAACTTTATCAACAGCCTTGATAGAAAGTCCCAGTCAAATGAAATATGAACTGTAAAAGCGGATAGAAAGTCTGACTTGTTGATAGGAAAGGCTTCAGTCGACTAGTCCACCACTGAAATTACACATTTCATAGGTGAAGAGCCTGACATTTCAGTGTTGCTTTGTCATCATCTAGAGCCAGTAATTGAGCCTCATTTAAGTGTGATAAGTCAGCAGCTAGGTATCCAGTTTGTGACATTCTCGCCTTAAAGGAAAAACTATGTGGGTAGGTTTGCCATTTACCCTTTATACATGCCATATGTGGTTGTGATACCACCACAAGATTATTTTAAAAACCGGCCGCCAACATCAGATGCAGCAAGTATTACGCTTATCGGTTGTACTATTAAATTGCGGCTTGGATGGTTAAAGGAATTGATATGATCCTAGAAGACTGGAGTGGTTCTTACCAAGGGAGCAATGCGAACCAAAGACAATGGACATCTCATAAGGCCCAGAATCTCTTCTGAAGTTTATCAGTTGTCAATGTAAATAAGTTTGTACTACTAGGAGGTGCGAGATGCAGAAAATTGTTCAGTTAATGTCGAAGAACTAGATGACCTCGATATAGTTGTTGTTTGATGTTGTTTTTAATTTAATTAAATTATTTAATGCACTATTAGGAAAGGAGTTAGTATATTTATGAGTATATGTCAAGTTCGGATGGCTAACCATAGTTAACCATGGTTAACTAGACACCCATCGTACTTGAATTAGTTAGCTAGCTAGTCAACTATTGGTTACCATAGTTGATCGAGCACCCGAGTTCGGTTAGTACAATTTTGAGCACGATGTAATTAATTTTCTGTTGAATATTTTGAACATAATTGGATTGGAAGTCATTGGTGCCTTAGGCTGCAATGTTTTCCAAACCAATTATATTCAAAATATTCAACACTGTTTTATTCTGATTTATAAATACATTAAGTTATTTCTGAGCCATACTGTAAGTAACTAAATTACCAAACCTGGCTGCCTTCTGAAACTCTAGGCTCGCAGTCTGCTGGACCATGGTTGTATTCCAAGATGGGTGTTGTGTTGCTACCACTTTCTTCGAATATTTTCCGTACTTATTCCGCGTTGCCCAGTTTCGCGTGAATATAGGTCGCCAGTACTCGAAATCTATAACCCCTAATCCTGAGAAATTTCGGTCAGGAATATATCACTCTATGTCTTTTCTGACATTCTCAAGATGTTGTGAAATGTTTGCCAGCTATCAATAATAATAATAATAATAATAATAATAATAATAATAATAATAATAATAATAATAATAATAATAATAATAAAAACTAACTAACTAACCTATGGCCTGACAAAGAAAGCTTTGCTGGTCAATGGACCTTTCCAGTTTTATCAATTTCCCGCCCACCTCTGTCTAAGCTCTACCCACACCACGCTCATGTTGGGATCGATCGATCTCTGAACTCCCTGACTATCAATTTCCAAAAAACTATCCATGTAAGCTGTTGAATATTTTGAAACTAATTTGATTGGGTGCTGTTGCTGCCTATGACAGCAACAGCGCATAGTCAAATTAATTTCAAAATATTCAACAGCATGTTAAATTAAATAGCAAAGACATACAATTCGTACACCGAGTCTGACTATTAAGCGCTAAATACAGACTATTTCGAATCATTCATGACGTCATGATTATGGCGTCAGTATACACGTCACTTAGTTGATTATAACGTCATATGATGGATGGATAAACTTGCAAACGTCAATTGATTGACCAATGAGAAATAATGCTGTCAAAATCATTGAAAAACATAAAAATATTTAGAAACAGTTAGAAACAAGTAGAAATAATTCAAAGCTCTCAAAAGTAGTAGTAATACGGACACGCCAATAATTATTCAGCAGTAAAATGGTAAATGTGAAATTTAAACATTCGTCACTAAAAGGGTTAATTCACTGATTAGTTATCAGTAATATGGTTAAATCCAATGCATTAATCCGATCAACATAATATATATATATATATATATATATATATATATATATATATATATATATATATATACATGATGTGATACTCAATTGCGCCATATGTAGGCTATATATATATATATATATATATATATATATATACATGATGTGATACTCAATTGCGCCATATGTAGGCTGACGCCACAATCATAATTGACATGAATGTGGAATAGTATCAAGCGTAGGCTACGAATCGTATGTCTTTGATGGATTTACTTTTTAGAGGAAGGGAAAAGGGAAATAACAAATGATGTTTGTTGGTAATTTCATACAATGTTAAATAAACTATCATCGGTAAAAAATGGAAATGAATTGGGATTATTTGAGAAAACGCCTTTAATAAATTTAGGAGGGCTTAAGTTAGAGCCTATTAGTCACTTGGCTAGTGCTTCGCACTCCGCCGTGTCTCGACTGTGTTTGCAGGTCTACCCGAATATAACGAAATCACACCTGAATATAGTTTTGTAAGCGGTATGCATAGTATTCTCTATAGGGGCTGATGTAGAGCGATTAACTCACTACTGCAAATTCCCTATTGATCTTTTTGAAAACGTTATATTTGCAGGTCACTTTTGCTGGTTGAAGTAACAAGTTTCGGTAAAAATTATTTCAAAAGACACTGCTGGTTTCCAAGGTCGCACGCAATATGATGCCTACTGAATATTTTGAAATTCATGTGACTGAATGTAGACCCTGTTTCTGGAAACAACGGCTTTCAGTCAAATTGTTTTAAAACTAGACAGTATTTTACCTGTAGGACGTATTGGCTAATCAGCCTAAAGCGAATATAACTGGGCTTATATGACTGGCTATAGTGGGTATTATTTATTTGCTCCGCATACACCAGAGCGCATAGGTCCAGCTGCGTCACTAATTGGTTCCCGCCAGAATGGCATAAATGAGACTTGCGATGAGATTCGTCTCCTTTTAAGGGTATGAACTATAGGAGTTGTTTGGTGTGTCCCAAATCCATAGCTTTCACCTACCTGTGGCAGGCCACCATTGATTGAGTCCCCGTTTTTCTCCAATCGGGGAAAAGATCCAAAATTATTTGCATAGTATGTATTGATTTCATGCCCATAGTGGGTTCCTTCAGTGTTGTGACGTATTCCGTATTTGTCCAAGTTCATATCGACGCCATATCGAGATAAACAGTTACTGGTGACGGTATTCCAGTAAACCAGGAATGGTTGTTGCTGCTGCTGTCGCTGCTCCTGGTGGGAATGTCGTTGTCTGATGATGCTTGTAATTGACTGATCACTTTGAATCGATTGATGACTTCCAGTGCTTCTGGCTGATTCGGTTTTCAATCGATTCTGTCGAGTAAGTAGACGTCTTTGGTGACAGCGCCAATATTCGAAATACGAAAATGCATCACACCTTTTGCTGTTTAATGAATCGTGCTTCGGCCTCGTTTTCACGCCATTGGATTTGGTCTCAACGATACGAATGCATATGAGAATACTGAAGATGCAGCAGACGCCAAAATTCACACGCGGAAAACGCATGGCAAATTGCGTACATAAGACGACTCGGAGGCTCTAATCCAAAGATTACTCAACTATATGCTCTATATAGGTTGGTTTGTACACACAGTTGGCAGAATTTGTCGAGCTACCTTAATCCGAACTAAACGTGAACAACACACTTGAACACTGGACAGGATGGGCAACGTAAGATAAGTCGGATGTCGTGCGTAAGACCCTTATTCTGGCTGGATAATGTGAGTTTAATTTGTTTGACAATTCCATTACGAGACACAAGATGTATTTTAGCGATCTTAATACGAAAGACACGATAAGAGCAATATTCCACGCTTTTACCACTAAATTTCCAGTGTCACAATATTATTTTTCGTCTGAAAACGACCAATTCAAATAGAAATGTTTGAAAATTATGGTCATATACCCGGCGCCATTAAGATGTATCATTTCGGGGCAGAGGCGCCGGAAGCGCAGTGGCAGCGGGGGGGGGGGGGGGGGGGGGCAGTTACCCCCGTTGCCATTCGGGCACCATTTCTATATACAAGATTAACTTTAAGGACTTTTAGAATATTCAGAGCAGACAAAGCAACTCAACCCGACAGGTGGCACAGTGGCCATTATTTTTTCTTTGTCCTTTCAATGTACTTCACCAGCCCCATTCAGCTACTGTAACACCCAGGATATGGTTGTGAAAATATCAGAATGGTTAACGCTTGATATATTGGGCTAGGTAATCTAGACATTTGACATTATATCCAAGGTTGTGCTTATATTTATAAATATGACATCAACCCACACCCTTTCCAACAATTCCATAGATATTTTATAGATTGCAATGGCTTCCCTGGGGGATTATGACCTCACACAAGAAGTCAAATTGGAGAGCACACACCCGCCACCCCCACCCCCCCCCCCCCCCCCAACACCTCCACGCAAAAAATAAAGGAGTGGGGACATTAACTATGATATCATTTGAAACAAAATTAGATAAACTATGGGATAACCAACTCCTATACTATAACTACTTAGCTGGCAACATAAATCCCGTACTTTATTACAGAATTGAAATAGGAAATTAGGAATCTGTCATTACAGGCTTTTTAGCCTTCTCACAGAAATGGAATATGATTGATTGATTGATTGATTGATTGATTGATTGATTAACATATGCATTCAATAAAATGTGGTCATATTTTTCTAAATCAATAGAAATAATCCACATTTTCTCTAATATTAGTGTTATTAAGCAGACTAAATTTAATGTACTGTGAGAAGCAACTTTTCACAATCTGTATAATTTTCTGACAGCGCGCGCACACGCACTAGAATCGTAGTGGGAGTCACTAGAATCTCACCGATCTTGGAGTGGGAGTGACTGGCCCTGAAAGTGAAACACTCACCCTGCTTAGTTCAATTCCGTTTATCAATATGTGAATATCACAAAGCAAAAATAAATTGTGACGTGACGGGGAGAGAGAGCGAACAAACTAAGACTTTAGCCGGTAACTCAGAAAAAATAAATAAACAATATTTATCAATGATCGCGTCATCGCGTGACTGTCAAGGTTAATACAAACCAGCCAGCAGATCGACTAGCCGCGTCATTGATTACATCCGATTATCAAGCGCTTGCCACTGGTATCTGAGGCATTTTATATTATTTCACGAAGGCAGTGTTATATTATATGAATACTACGCATAATATACTAGAATGTCACAAATTGTTCTCAAATATTACCCGTTGCTATTGTCGCTAGGCCTACACACCCATCGCTCGTTTATTTACACTGATACAAGACGCGTGGCTTCCAATCTAAAAATAGAGGCTTGGCTTCTACGAGAATAAACCTCTAATGTATTGACCGGCCATCTTATTACGTCATCACTACGACTAGACTGTTACACAGACTCCACTTCGCCGACGAGACATATCGAGACCCAGTCCATCTCCGTAGCGGACAGTAAAACGAACATTATGGATCGTGTTGCTTTTGGTATCATATTAACCTCTGTATCACTAGCTTAACACTGACATTAAAATGGCCTTGGTCCACCCAGTGGTTCGTGTGATTTCACGATCCATGCAACGTCAGCAAATTTGAATTTTACGACGAATTCAGAGGGACTATTTTTCTGTTAACTACTTATCATACAGACCAATATAGGCTTTAAATCATCTCGTTTTACGTGAATTAATAGTGTCTGGTGTGAGGAGAGTAGCGCTCGAGTCCTTTTAAGTTTCAATTCTTTTTACCACCATATGCTGGTGGAAATCACTACGACAATGGCTACTCAATACATACGAGATACTTTTCTCAATCCCGAATCGAAGGAGATCTCGAGAGATACGAATGGCGTGGCTTCATGCCGAGAAGTCGGTCATATCGTCGGAATGTAGATAGAATGACGATTTTGATTGGGTTGCTCAATTTGGTAACGACGCGCGTTGATTGGCTAAAACGTTGCGCAGCAAACATACGCGCCGTGATTTTGATTAGTTATGTGGCAGAGGGTCTGTCTGGAGTTACGACATCGCGGAGGATTAGCCCTCTGCCAGCGGGAGAATGCCCTACCCCACCCCACTACCCTTACCAACTCGTAAACACATGTTTAGCCACGTCAAGCTTTTTTAGTTCTATCCATAAGCGATGATGCCACTGCACACACGAAAACAAAATCAGACATTTGAAGGTGTCCTTTGATTAGTCTGAGCCTGGGCCAGATGCCCCTCCGACACCCCACGCCAATATACCTCAGGCAACAACACCTTCCAGTAATATTAGTTTTAAAAGGTTCCCCAGAATAGTTAACGCCCTAAAGAATTTATTATATTGAGTAATCAACTTATTTTATGTCGGCCGTCCGTCATCTGTCTATCCATCCAGCATCTATCCACCTTTTTTCTTTAAGCTCGTTCTCAAGAACAACTGGGCATGGAGGATTCATAGGGCCGGCTCCACGCTTGGCCCCGGGAAGCTATTTAAAAAATTACATTTAAAGATCTTCTGTGAAACTGATTGGCTCATTGCCCTGAAACAAAAAAAAAATTCATCTAAGGTATAAGAGCCGAACCAACTTTTTTCACATGTTTAAAATGATTATTCGACTTGACTTGCGGCAGTCTTTGATAACCTAGGTTTCACAAAAAAACACTTCCTCTGAAACCACTGAAGGTATTTGGCCACAATAAACCGTTCCCAGATTGACGTATTTGGAGGGAAATACCTTTCCACAATGCATCGCTCGCAAATCTTCTGGCTGGCAAACTGGCAAACAGTATTACTTGGCTAATCGCTATCAGGTTCAGATACAACGCACTAAAAGCATTTATATGATGTAGTATAAATATAGGATCATAATATTATTGACGTCATATACATCATTGGAAAGTGCATTATGTAAGGCCATCGCCGCCAAAAATACAAAACTCAAATGGAACAGGCTAATGCCAAATGGACCAGAAAGAAGTACCATACAATCCAGGAAACTCCGTCAAATAGCGCAGACTAATGCCAAACAGAACAGACTAATGTGTCAAACAGAACAGCCTAAAATCAAACAGAACAGGTTATTGTCAAACAGAACAGACATCTACGACCAACATAGCAGACAACTACGACAAACAGAACATACAGCAATGACCAATAGAACAAACAACTACGCCAAACAGAGCAGACAACTACGACAAACAGAACAGACAACTACGACTAACAGAACTGACAATTACGACAAACAGAACGGACAACAATGACAAACAGAACAGACACCAAAGGCAAACAGAACAGACATCTACGCCAAATGAAATATGCTAAGGTCGAACAAGCTATTTAGTCAAACAAACAGAGGGCGCCACTCAGGTATCAAACCAAGGGAAGATAACTCGAGGATTACAGATACGTTACAATTATGGCGACAAACCGAAACATGCAGATAAATGGCCTGCACACTTACTAAATGACGCGGTGTCACTCTTAAATAGATCAATGGCTAGCGAAGGCGTGGGAATTGGGGCTATTGCATTTGTATTACCAGGACACAGACTACACCGGCTGTAACAGAACCGGTGACAACAACGGCGGCAGTCGATCCGGTTTCTGAACATCGACGGTTATTTAGGGAGGGGAGGGGGGTATGTGTGTAAATACTTATGTAGTACACGTGATGAGTAGGATTTTATTACTTGCATTAGCAAGTGATGGTGTAGCACAGATCGACCGGATGGGTACTGACCATCCCAGCTAAACTGGGTACGGGACGGCCGCTCCGGATTCGCTCCAAGCACGCCCCCCTGAGTAGGATAGTACACGTATATAAGCCCTATAGGAGAGGTTCTCGTTAAAACGGGTAGTGCACATGTGCGGTCGTCAGAGCTTTCCTGACAACACGTGTCAGGATTGGGAGAGAGTATGCCTATAGTGTACCGAGTCGGTACCTGTGATTTATTCAAATCGCACCGTTCTCGTCGTTCCTGGTACATATCGGAACCGGAATGAAACGAGTATTATAGAACTTTTTACTATTTTAAAATCGGTCCAGAAATGGCTGAGTTATCGTTTAAAATCCTGATATGTTATTTTCAAAATATTGCCCTTGACGTCGTAATCGCGTGTATGCATTAAATGAATAGAGAACGTGCTGCGTACGGGATAGCCACGTCACCACCTATAGCTGTACGCTGATTGGCTACTGCTCGGCCGCTGATTGGCTGGAGCGCCTGGCTCTGACGTCACGAGTAGTATAAAAGGGGTGAAAAATCGAGGATCGAGAGCATCATCGGCGTAGAAGCTGACCCGTCAACAAGACTGCTGGACCAGCGCTGTGCTAGATGCGAGAGAACTGCTAACTGACTGCAGTACCTACATCATGGCAGTGCCATTCGGAATTGAGATCTCCTGCGCTGGTGAGCAGTCTTACAGTGACTTTCTGTGATACAAGAATTTTAGATGCAAAAAATATAAAGTTATACCTCCCGCATCTGGACTTTTCTAAGGGAGTCTTTCCGCGGATGGGCCGTGTGGGTGCAAATGTGATTCTACGGAATGTAGAGCTGATGATGATCCTTGGTGGATGACTCGCCGGATCTGCCAACCACATCGAAGAGTGGACTCAAACCACCGTGCTGCATGTCACGTGTGTATTAATTAACTATTCGACCACTGGTGGGACATTACTCGGTGCACTGCAAAGAGCTATGCGACGTATTCCGCACCATGTGCCAGTTATTGTACATGCATAATTACTTATAATAGTAGCCCTCCCTGTTAATGGGCTACCTTCAACTTTCAAACTACCGTCGCCGGACGGAAACTTTACAACATACTGTTTAGATTCTGTATCAGTTAAAGGACTATCTAGTGGACATTTCTTGAATCATTCTGTTACGCTTTCCTGAGAATGTGCCATATCCAACCTGCCTGCAGAAGCCTGCTTGCGGATACCAGCCTGCAGAAGCCTGCTTGCGGAAATCTTTCCAGCATCAGAGATCGGGCCATCTAACGCTATCTACATATTAGCGCCGTCTCAATTTCAGACGAACCTTATCCATACCAATGACCAATAGGTACTCAAGTAGCTATACTATTGAACATTTAATTATTTCAGTGTATTGGTACTGATGATTAATAGGTACCTTACCAGTCTTAAGATCGCATTCTTATATTTTCTGTTTCTTACCGTGAATATTATCTTTGTTTACTGTGGGTGCTTTCAACTAGCCGCACCAAGGTCCAATGACATGTGATACTTTATTATCATTGTATTCATTAAATTGTGTATTGGTAGTTGTGTATATGGCAAGTAGCCATAGACCGCAGTACACTAGGAAATACTATACAGCAACATATATATCCACAACACTATATTCACACCAGCATCAATTTTACACTGAGGCACCTGATCATGCTCTAATTGCTTGAGCCTGACATGTTACCGACTAAACCTGGCTATTCTAGCTTGATAGGATAGGTTTAAAGTAGTTAGGGACAATTTCTCCGCAAGAGATGGATAGTGTACTCTTTTCCAGTTGTTGTGATAATGTAGCCCGACGCACCGGCAAGGTTGTGTAAAATTGGCCAGTTACCTTTAGGGCCTCTTAATATATCGAGTTATTGTCTCTTTCTATGATACTCCAGCTGCAAGGCTTATTAATTGTTTGGATTCCCATCAACACCTTAGCAGGATCCGACCCTGGGAAACTATCAGAGGGCCATGTGTATACAAATTGTGTCTGTCTTTGCATACAGCATACGCATCACGTGCCAATTAAAAATGTGATTTTGAGAGCTGTAGTCAATTCGAGTATTCCATGAGTGTCGCAGGGAATAGCCCTTGTTCTAGTGCTACAATGCACATGGCTGCGCCCAGCCGCCCATCACCGCACATATATTCTATTCTACCCACGAAGGCATTAACGGAGAGTGGGACACTATTATGTCAAATTCTTATTTTACCGTTACTTGCAAAATGCGGGGAACGTGTTCAGATTTGAAGATGGTAACTATCATAAGAATGATAATAAACAAAACATATCAATAATAAAGTAGTGATATACATCACATGTAACTACCACTACATAAATAGCTGCTTATAACGTGGTGAATTGAAAATGGAAACCAGGACACACAGAGGTTCACCATTAAACTTGTGAGTTGAATGTAAAAACCTGTGTACACATATTAATTCCACGTTGCTAGTAGACTTCTGAGTAGAAAGGGATATACAGGGTGGAAGAATGATGGCAGGACATTTGCCTACACGTCTCGACCTGCCAGGAGAGAAAGGTGTTTGTATTTTCTCTCTGGTGTAGAACCATTTTATGCAAGAAAAAAGATATCTCCAGCGTAAAAGCACTCCCATATTACGTCATGGGCCTAATGCCAAAAACACGTTATAACACTTTACAACCGATCTTTAATGCAACTTGCTTTGTCTGCTCTGAATATTCTAAAATTCCTTAAAGTTAATCTTTTATATAGAAATGGTGCCCGAATGGCAACGGGGGTAACTGCCTCCGCTGCCACTGCGCTTCAGGCGCCTCTGCCCCGAAATAATACATCTTAATGGCGCCAGGTATATGACCATAATTTTCAAACATTTCTATTTGAATTGGTCGTTTTCAGACGAAAAATAATATTGTGACACTGGAAATTTAGTGGTAAAAGCGTGGAATATTGCTCTTATCGTGTCTTTCGTATTAAGATCGCTAGAATACGTCTTGTGTCTCGTAATGGAATTGTCAAACAAATTAAACTCACATTATCCAGCCAGAATAAGGGTCTTACTCACGACATCCGTTTATGCAATGATAAATGTTCGACTTATCTTACGTTGCCCATCCTGTCCAGTGTTCAAGTTAGCAACGGTGTGTTGTCCACGTTTAGTTCGGATTAAGGTAGCTCGATAAATTCTGCCAACTGTGTGTACAAACCAACCGATATATAGCATATAGTTGAGTAATCTTTGGATTAGAGCCTCCGAGTCGTCTTATGTACGCAATTTGCCATGCGTTTTCCGCGTGTGAATTTTGGCGTCTGCTGCATCTTCAGTATTCTCATATGCATTCGTATCGTTGAGACCAAATCCAATGGCGTGAAAACGAGGCCGAAGCACGATTCATTAAACAGCAAAAAGTGTGATGCACTTTCGTATTTCGAATATTGGCACTGTCACCAAAGACGTGTTTATCTATTTACTCGACGGAATCGATTGAAAACCGAATCAGCCAGAAGCACTGGAAGTCATCAATCGATTCAAAGTGATCAGTCAAACAGTCCAGAATGGCAAAGCAATTACAAGCATCATCAGGAGCGACAACGACGTTCCCACCAGGAGCAGCGACAGCAGCCGCAACAACCATTCCTGGTTTACTGGAATACCGTCACCAGTAACTGTTTATCTCGATATGGCGTCGATATGAACTTGGACAAATACGGAATACGTCACAACACAGAAGGAACCCACTATGGGCATGAAATCAATACATACTATGCAAATAATTTTGGATCTTTTCCCCGATTGGAGAAAAACGGGGACTCAATCAATGGTGGCCTGCCACAGGTAGGTGAAAGCTATGGATTTGGGACACACCAAACAACTCCTATAGTTCATACCCTTAAAAGGAGACGAATCTCATCGCAAGTCTCATTTATGCCATTCTGGCGGGAACCAATTAGTGACGCAGCTGGACCTATGCGCTCTGGTGTATGCGGAGCAAATAAATAATACCCACTATAGCCAGTCATATAAGCCCAGTTATATTCGCTTTAGGCTGATTAGCCAATACGTCCTACAGGTAAAATACTGTCTAGTTTTAAAACAATTTGACTGAAAGCCGTTGTTTCCAGAAACAGGGTCTACATTCAGTCACATGAATTTCAAAAAATTCAGTAGGCATCATATTGCGACCTTGGAAACCAGCAGTGTATTTTGAAATAATTTTTACCGAAACTTGTTACTTCAACCAGCAAAAGTGACCTGCAAATATAAAGTTTTCAAAAGGATCAATAGTGAATTTGTAGTAGTGAGTTAATCGCTCTACATCAGCCCCTATAGCGAATACTATTCATACCGCTTACAAAACAATATTCAGGTGTGATTTCGTTATATTCGGGTAGACCTGCAAACACAGTTGAGACACGGCGGAGTGCGAAGCACTAGTCAAGTGACTAATAGGCTCCAAGTGAAGCCCTCCTAGATTGATTAAAGGCGTTTTCTCAAATAATCCCAAATCATTTCCATTTTTACCGATGATAGTTTATTTAACATTGTATGAAATTACCAACAAACATCATTTGTTATTTCCCTTTTCCCTTCCTCTAAATAGTAAATCCATCAAAGACATACGATTCGTAGCCTACGCTTGATACTATTCCACATTCATGTCAATTATGATTGTGGCGTCAGCCTACATATGGCGCAATTGAGTATCACATCATGTATATATATATATATTATGTTGATCGGATTAATGCATTGGATTTAACCATATTACTGATAGCTAATCAGTGAATTAACCCTTTTAGTGACGAATGCTTAAGTTGCACATTTACCATTTTACTGCTGAATAATTATTGGCGTGTCGTATTACTACTACTTTTGAGAGCTTTGAATTATTTCTACTTGTTTCTAACTGTTTCTAAATATTTTTACGTTTTTCAGTGATTTTGACAGCATTATTTCTCATTGGTCAATCAATTGA
The DNA here is from genome assembly GCA_034401795.1 of Chaetoderma sp. LZ-2023a. Lineage (NCBI taxonomy): Eukaryota > Metazoa > Mollusca > Caudofoveata > Chaetodermatida > Chaetodermatidae > Chaetoderma > Chaetoderma sp. LZ-2023a. The sequence continues at coordinate 84,524,646 of CM067373.1, read as the reverse complement.
CGTTTGCAAGTTTATCCATCCATCATATGACTTTATAATCAACTAAGTGACGTGTATACTGACGCCATAATCATGACGTCATGAATGATTCGAAATAGTCTGTATTTAGCGCTTAATAGTCAGACTCGGTGTACGAATTGTATGTCTTTGCTATTTAATTTAACATGCTGTTGAATATTTTGAAATTAATTTGACTATGTGCTGTTGCTGTCATAGGCAGCAACAGCACCCAATCAAATTAATTTCAAAATATTCAACAGCTTACATGGATAGCTTTTTGGAAATTGATAGTCAGGGAGTTCAGAGATCGATCGATCGCAACACGAGCGTGGTGTGGGTGGAGCTTAGACAGAGGTGGGCGGGAAATTGCTAAAACTGGAAAGGTCCATTGACCAGCAAAGCTTTCTTTGTCAGGCCATAGGTTAGTTAGTTACTTAGTTATTATTATTATTATTATTATTATTATTATTATTATTTATTATTATTATTATTATTGTTATTATTATTATTATTATTAATATTATTATTATTATTATTATTATTATTATTATTATTATTATTATTATTATTATTATTATTGTTATTATTGATAGCTGGCAAACATTTCACAACATCTTGAGAATGTCAGAAAAGACATAGAGCGATATATTCCTGACCGAAATTTCTCAGGATTAGGAGTTATAGATTTCGAGTACTGGCGACCTATATTCACGCGAAACTGGGCAACGCTGAATAAGTACAGAAAATATTCGAAGAAAGTGGTAGCAACACAACACCCATCTTGGAATACAACCATGGTCCAGCAGACTGCGAGCGTAGAGTTTCAGAAGGCAGCCAGGTTTGGTAATTTAGTTACTTACCGTATGGCTCAGAAATAACTTAATGTGTTTATAAATCAGAATAAAACATTGTTGAATATTTTGAATATAATTGGTTTGGAAAACATTGCAGCCTAAGGCACCAATGTCTTCCAATCCAATTATGGTCAAAATATTCAACAGAAAACTAATTACATCGTGTTCAAAATTGTCCTAACGAACGTGTTTCTGTTTTTGCTTTTGAAACATGTTTTAAAAATTGTTTAGCACATATTTCAATATTAGCCAATGCTGAGGGTTTCCGTGATGTAATCTCAGTTGTAAGGATATTGGTACATTTGCCTCCTTTGTAAGGATATTGGGTTTTCGAAGCCCCACTGAATGAGAAAAGCGGCTTGTGACTACACCACAACCTTCCACCCACGAATTTGTGTGTTCCTGTTTAGTACAATATATCGCTTGAGAGAATATAGGACCATGTAACTGGGTTTGCGCGTGCGTGTGTGTGTGCGTGCGTGCGTGCGTGCGTGTGTGCTCATTGATATGCCCCTGCTTCGGATGGCTTTCGTCCAGTAAAGGCATGGTTGAACCTAGAACAAATTGCAACAGAAGTTTCTTGTTTGTTGTATATTACTAAGGCAACTGAATATAATATATCTAAAATCTGCCAATATTCAACACATGGATAGGAATAATGTATTAGGAGTAGATAGATATCTAGGCTCAAAGTCGGATGGCTAACTATAATCAGTTTGCTGATTTACTGAACATGTGCAATTGCTATGCCCAAACGAACGCTGTTTAGTCGACTATAGTTTGTTGGTGCCCGATTCCCAATTGAATTACTATTGTAGAAAATTTGAAGCTGGGTACGAGTATAGATTAGCCCCTTTCTGTCTTCTGTTTTGATGGCCCAGGAAAATGGTTTATTTTTGTCCACTAAGACGTCAAAGAGTCTTCGTATCAGATAATGTGTGAAGGAAATGGGTTTTGGGAACATTGACACACAATAGGAAAGTATAAGTTCATCAAACCTATGTTAGTTAGTGAAATATACACACTTTCATATGAATTTATTCGTGGCAAGCTTGGTGTCCACAACTTTGTAACTTACGCAAATTTTAAGGAACCGAACTCGGGTGCTCGATCAACTATGGTAAACAATAGTTGATTAGCTAGATAACTAATTCAAGTACTGTTGGTGTCTAGTTAACTATAGTTAACTATGGTTAGCCATCCGAACTTGACCTATACTCATAAATATATTAACTCCTCTCCTAATAGTGTATTAAATAATTTAATTAAATTAAAAACAACATCAAACCACAACTATATCGAGGTCATCTAGTTCTTCGACATTAACTGAACAATTTTCTGCATCTCGCACCTCCTAGTAGTACAAACTTATTTACATTGACAACTGATCAACTTCAGAAGAGATTCTGGGCCTTATGAGATGTCCATTGTCTTTGGTTCGCATTGCTCCCTTGGTAAGAACCACTCCAGTCTTCTAGGATCAGATCATTTCCTTTAACCATCCAAGCCGCAATCTGATAGTACAACCGATAAGCGTAATACGTGCTGCGTCTGATGTTGGCGGCCAGTTTTTAAAATAATCTTGTGGTGGTATCACAACCACACATGGCATGTATAAAGGGTAAATGGCAAACCTACCCACAAAGTTTTTCCTTTAAGGCGAGAATGTCACAAACTGGATATCTAGCTGCTGACTTATCACACTTAAATGAGGCTCAATTACTGGCTCTAGATGATGGCAAAGCAACACTGAAATGTCAGGATCTTCACCTATGAAATGTGTAATTTCAGTGGTGGACTAGTCGACTGAAGCATTTCCTATCAACAAGTCGGACTTTCTATCTGCTTTCACAGTTCATATTTCATTTAACTGGGACTTTCTATCAAGGCTGTTGATAAAGTTGTGTTCGCTGTCCGGATTATCCAAGAAATGGTCTTTCTTTGATTTTAACGGTAAGGTCAAGGCCATCTAGTTCTTCCTACATTAACTGAGCAATTCCCTGCATCTCGCACCTCTTAGTAGTAAAAACTCATTTACATTGACGACTGGTATACTTCAGAAGAGATTCTAGGCGTTATGAGGTGTCCATTGTCTTTGGTTCACATTGCCCCCATCAGAAGAACCACCCAGTCTTCTAGATTCAGATCATTTCCGTTAACCATCCCAACTGCAATCTGATAGTACAACCACTATGTGTACTACCTTGCTGCATCTGATGTTGGCCAACGGTGTTCTACATCCAAGTATGTGATACTCTTTGAAAACTTATCTCTAACCTGCATCTTTCTCAAGGAATCAAAGTGTATCATAAACCTTGTCCCCATACAGACAGACCGAGGCTTTCCACCATCTTCTCTCATTTCGTCAGGATTCTGAGCTGAACAGAATAGGTCTGCATGTTTCATCAAGAAAGTATTAGTCTATTCCTTTCTATGTGATGTACCTTTCACAATTTCAAATAATCTTGTGATGGTATCACAACCACACATTGCGTGCATGACGTGTACATGGCAAATCTGCTCACAGAGCTTTTCCTTAAAGACGAGAATGTCCCAAGCTGGATACCTTGCTGTTGATTTATCACACTAAAATGGCGCTCCATTTTTGACTGGCTCTAGATGATGGCAAAGCAACACTGAATTGTCAGTGTCTTCACCAATAAAATGTGTAATTTCAGTAGTTGACTAGTCGACTGAAGCGTTTCCTATCAACAAGTCAGCCTCTCTATCCGCTTTTACAGATTGTATTTCATTTGACTGGGACTTTCTATCAAGGCTGTTGATAAAGTTGTGTTCACTGTCCGGATTATCCAAGAAATATTATTTCTTTGGTTTTAACGGCAAGCTGCCAGCAAAGAGGACCTATGTCCCAACAGCCCCCCTTTGAGTTTCTTTCGCGTGCTGCAGCTTTAGTTTTTGGTCCTATATAACCATGAAAATGCACCGTTGAGTTAGTAAAGTGTTTATTTACGTCTCATTCTATTGGCTATCTCCTCAATCGTTGCACCCTTTTCGCATGATAGTCGCCGCAGCAAAGGCAAACACTAACATTGGAGTCTTTGCCAAATCTTCAAATGCATCTGAAATGCATCTGAAAGCTGTGGCTCATTTAACTCTTTAAGCAACCCTTTTTTTGAGTAGCTCATCCAGACTTAGGTCATTGTTATTAGCAATAATTACCATCCTCTGAGAGATGCACTGCATGCGGATCCACTGATACATTCTCACAATTTATTGAGACGACCTTTTCTCATAGTGTTTCCATACACTTGAACTTTTTAAACGTAAACTCACCACAAACAAACATGGCGGATGTTTGAAAATCCGACCATCTTACACTATAGATTTCATCGACATCATGTTTATCATCAGTCATAGTGTGTATCCCACACAGAAAAGACTGGTATATGAATCTGGGCCGTATTTACGAAGGGGACTTAAGTTTTAAAATGACTACATAAGGCGCAAGTCCAAAACCGGCTAAGTCTGTATTCACCTGCATTACATAAATATATAGCCACCTATTCGAGAGTACGATGACGTAGTCGGGTCTTTAAAATAGGCGTGGGTAGTTAGCCATGTGCGTAAAAGTTAGGCATACTTCATGAATATGGACCCGGTAATAGCGAAGGGATGTGGGGCGAAGTACCGGCCTAACTAGGACATGGCTTTCTTTTCCTTTTGGTGGTAGAGTGGGCATACTTCGTACCCGAATGGTTCTTTCTGCAGCTAACGTGAAGCACTTGGTCTGCTGCTACAATTTACGGAGGTCCCCCTTCAACACTTGCTCTGCTAACGTCACCAGCTCTTTTCTCCTTGTTATGGCCCACCATACTCACTGCTCTCTCCACACATATCGCATCTAAACGTTTAGGCCGAGCTAATGTATCAGAAGTAACGCATGGCATTATTATACTTGGTTTAAATAAAGAATGATAAGATTCTCTTTTTAAGATATACACTTAATATAAGTAATACAAATATTGATAGATTGCGCTATTTGAAAAAACGTTTTTTCATTAATGATTTTTCATTATACTTTTTGATAATTTTTAAAATTACCCTATCCCATGTATTTCCTTCTTAAACGTCTTCAATTAATTCTAGTTATTTATCTGACTTTCGCGAGTAGTTATATTAGTCGATTAAATCATTGGACAACCTAGAACAAAGTTCTAGCAATTGTGCATATACTGAATGCTACTGTCTAACCAAATATAACGTTAATTTGGATCCTGAATGACGCAATACTGTGCAATTCACCTTTCCAATGTATCAATATGTCATGATGCACGCAAGTCACAGTGTCTTTTAACAAACCGATTCGATTCTTTGATATCATATGTATCTATTTATAACATATTTTTGTGGTGTAAATGTGAGCGTTTACGAGATAAAGGGCCTCAAAGTTTGTGTTGTCGGCCATATTGCATTGATGTTAATTATCTACTTTTCGGTGTCGGATTTTGGATAATATAATGATCAGCGGGGTTACTTTACCAATATAAAACAAAAGTCCATTCTGTTGCAATTTGTTTTAGTTTCACCTCAATTTTGGCTTAGATTTACTGGATTATATTGGGTGACATGTCCTTTCTTGGGTGCAGACTGCTGATTGACGTGTCATCTCTGTAGATTGTACTGAGCCAATACATATGACTATTTAAGAAACTCGTGTCGCCAGGCTAGGCTTAAATAGAACGTAAGCTATTTGCACATTTATAGATCTTGTTATGTATCAGCATTTATGCAACTAGATATGTGCTGATTTAAAATAGATAGATTAATTTTTAGCTATGCCCCGCCCATTTCTAGCCATGCCTCGCCCATTTCTAGCTAAGATCCGCTCACGTATTGTGCGTATTGGGATCGATTCATATACTTTGAACAATGAATTCTCACAATCCCATTTTCAAGGCAACTATACAAGTAAGCTGTTTATTATTTTGAATCTAATTTAACTTGGTGTTGTTGAAAATCAGTGACATACAATTCATACACTAGTGAAGAACCTTTTGATTTTCGTGACGGAACTATGCGGCATTATGATTGTGATGTCAGGTACCTGGTAACCAGTGACTTAACTATGACATCAGATATTTGAGTGACAGATCAGATTCCGCTATTATCCTTATCTGACAGGTCAGGTATACCGGATATAATGACGGGATTCGTTACGCATTTTGGTTGTGACTTCAGGATACATGAGACGTAATTGATTATAACGTCATATACTTAAGTAACATATCGGACTCAGGGGCGCCGGAAGCAAATTTGAGGGGCGGGGGCAGGTTCCACAAAAGGGCACGCTGGATGGCATTGTCGAGAGGAAGAGATGAAATGGTTGTCCCACAGTCCCCTCCTCTCACTCATAGAAAGGTTTTCGGAGACACGCACCCACCTAACGACCACAAGAAAAAGCATTGAAAGGTGCAGGCTCTAAGAAACGATTTCCTGCATTCTGAGTTTCTTATGATTCACGTATAAATGTTAGAGCAAAGTTAAGCGAAGAAATTATATATTCTTGGTCAATTGACCCTATGCCCAATTCATATTTTGAGCGACCTGGCGGACGGGTTGTTGTATCAGATGCAAATGCTGTGTGCGTGCGTGCGTGTGGGCGTGCGTGCGTACATTCGTGTATGTGTCTGCACGGTGGACCTGCGCAGTTTGTCCTGAAAAATATTTGATTGGATTAGTTCCTAATTAAATTTGCTGGCTCAATTCCTTAGCGGAGAGGAAAGTGGTTTTTTGGAAACTAGGTTTCTACCAGTCATGTTTGTTCACTTCTTGCCTTAGATGAAGACCGTGGAGTTTCTTGAGTTTCATGTCAAGACGTTTCACAGGTCTTTAAATGCAATTTTTAAAATAGTCCGAAATCCCAGGTTGCCACCAACAAAATTGACCAAGCATCTTCGCGGGACCAATCCTGGATCTGACCCTATGAAACCTTCCTACCCAATAGTTCTTAAGGACTCACTTAGAAAAATAAGATGGACATATGCTGGATGAATAGACAGATGAGGTAGCAACACAATTACGGCAAATTAGTAACAAACTATTCAACAGCTAGTGTGTATGGAATATGTAGTTTAATTTATGATTTCGCAGCCTCTCACTTAGCCATAATGGCGTGTGGATGTCAGAGGGGCATTTGGCCCGGGCTATTCAAAGGAGGCCTTCAAATGTTTGATTTTGTTTTCGTGTGGACGGTGGTATCATATTTTATGGTTAGAACTCGAAAGGCTTGACACGTATATCACGACCGTATGAGTTGGTAGGGGGTGGATGGGGTGGCGGAGCGATGGGTGGAGGAGACCATACTCATATAAAGAGTACAGTATTAAAGAATTCCAAGCAGATGAGATTTATTACTTAGAGATGTAAGAGATATAGACGATGGCTTCTAAGCACAACTAATTCTTACATTCTTCCGGAGGAGGCCCCAGCCACATCCTCCTCCCATTATGTATGTGTGTGCGGGAGGTGGGGTTTGGGGGAGGGGGGTCAACACATCTTAGGCCCATTCCTCAAATATCCCCAGCGACTTCGCACTTCGGCCATGTGTATACAAATTATTTCTACCTTTGCATACGCTTCACACGTTAATTACAATTTTAATTTTGAGAGTTGCTGTTAATTCTAATATCCCTTAGTGTTTCCACATTGCTGCATCCAGCCGCCATCATTGCACATATATTATGTTCTACCCACTAAGCAAGGCATTAACGGAGCGTGGCCAAGTATCACTTCAAAAATTCAAATAGCCTATGAATATGTATCGTACCTTAGCTTGCAAAGATACATGAAACGTTTAAGTTTAGGTAATAAAAAGGAGGCAATATGTCACATGCAACTGCCACCACATAAATAGCGGTTGAGTTGATTATTTTATTCGTCGGTAAGGCCGCTCAGTCTTGAGTTATCATCATTAGTCTAAAACTATGTCTATCGTTATCATCGGTCTGCACGACGTAAAAATAGATAAATCCGGCCTAGAGGCACCCCCATATTACATTATGCACTTAATGCCAAAACAACCGAACTTTAATACAACTGCTCAGTCTGCTCTGAATACTCTAAAAATCATTTTTTAAGTTCTGAAATAAACGTTACTTATTTTTTTGCATAGAAATTAGTAATGGGCACACTGTAGCGGTAACGTTAAGCTTACGTAGTTATTCATGCCACATCTTGGGTGGTGAGTGAGTGAGTGAGGGAGGGATGGAGGGAGGGAGGTCGTGCGTGCGTGCGTGCGCGCGCGTGTGTGTGGTGGTGGAATGAACATATTTTTCAATTATCAATGCTGCCTTGCGATATACCATAATAATAGGCATGGAATAATACCATGTCAGACGAATACCATCATCATATCCGGTATGGGCGCCCTGTCCGACATAGATAATGGAGGGGTCTCGTCTGTCACTCAAGTATCTGATGTCATAATTAATTAGGTCACTAGTTAGCTGACGTCACATTCAAAGTGACGTATAGGACGGTCAAGAAAATTGAAAAGTACGTTACTAATGTAGGCTATGAATATATAATTACCTTGTATTTGGGATTCTGAGAATTTTGATTTCAAATTATATACATCGATCACGCACAAAGTGGGCGGATCTTAGATAGATATGGGGGTTGGGGCGGTGGGCGGGGTGGCATAGCTAGAAATGGGCGTCTCCATCGTTTGTGCTAAAAAGGTAATATGTACAAATCATACCTTTCTGTAATTGTATTATTTGTCTTACAGGCGCATATTGAACAAGACGCTGGAGCTGTGTAAGCATCTCCGTCCTAGAGCTAAGTGGGGATACTATCTCTATCCAAAATGTTATAACTATAAACCAGGACAGAACTTCTGTGATCCAAAGCGAATGGAAGAGAACAACATGTGAGTTAAATGTAACAACGAATACTGTCACGTGACACCCGGGTTCCTCTGTTGACTCGTAAGCCAAAGGTGATGGGCTCAAATTCTGCCTCTACCTAGTATGAGTTCGGATATGTTATTGAGGTACTCCGATCGGAAGTTCTGGCTCCTTAACAAGATAGAGGAAGTCGTTGTGATCTTGGTCTACCATTAAATGGATCTCAACACATTTACATGTAATCATGCTATTTCAGTCCGTAATGTTTTCTGTCCTTAACAGGAAATAATTTCGTTTCTTACACCAGATCATTTTTCTGGTGTAACTTAGTGCAAAGTTCCACAATACCCATTCCTTCAGTATCAACACTGGGTATGCCGCTAGAAATGGAATATGCCGACGATGTGGACTTCATAGACGACGAAAAGAAACCCCATGACGAACATCTCCCAATAGCTGCAAGCAAACTAAACATTAAGGATCTCTTTATGAATGAATTCAGTACAGAGCTCACTCACATATACCTATTTACAAAGCATGAAACTAGAGAAAATGACGATCTAATTCGTGGCGGCGAGCCATGGAGGAAAAGTACAATCCTGGGCTCACTGCTTTGCAGTACTGCTGACGTTGCTGCACGCTGCGTCATGGGGAACATAGCTTTCCACTCTTTCTGGAAGCTATGGATTCGTAGATCAAAGATGCCCTTGATACAAAGACTACGTTTATATAATGTAACTTGCGTATCCTTGACGCTGTCTAACTGTAACAGCTTGGCAGCTCCAAAGGCAGCTCTAGACAAACTCGATGCCTACCACGGGAAACACATACCCACCATCACTGGCCACCGAATTTCCAATGATGTACTATACAAGATGTTTAATAAGTCGCCGCTGCCTGTAAAAGTCGCCCAGCAAAGATGGTCCATGTTTGGCCATGTGCTAAGAATGCCAGAAGAGACACTAGCACAGAGATCCTTAGAATTCGCCCTACTCGGAGCCAGCAAATACAAAGCCAGGAGAGGACGCCATTGCATAAATCTGCTAAGCGTGCTACGAGGTGACCTCAAGAAAGCGGGACTCGGTACACTTAAGTCAAGAATGGACCTGAGGAAGCTAAGGATTTCGGCTGAGAACAAGACACAGTGGTCAAAAGCGAAGGACTGATTGCAGCTGTAGGATGTTTCTGCTACTACAGCCGCAGAATACAGTAATTATCATCATCAACCTTGTGCATGCTAGAATACAAAAGACAGACGGACATACATATAATAAACTTTCTTAATGTCATTGTAATTTCATTGATGTAAATTCTTCCGTCCATAACATTTTTAAAATGACATCACAGTACACTACTTTTATAATCTCAAATCCTACCAGTTTCTTAATTTAACTAAGGAACAATGTTACAACACTAAGGTCTTAGAGGAAGTTCATACCTCGCCGAGACAAAATGTTACCTGTATCCCGCCCGTAGCATTTACAATCTCTCCAATGGTTACGGGCATAGCAATATAACGTTCAACCAGTCATTATCAATACGTAAATGTATTAGAAATTCTAAATTTCGTCCGGAACATGCGGTGTGGTTTTTTATTTGACCCATCGGTTGCTTTGGCCTGTTTGACCATTACATGTTTAACGGTCAAGAAAATCAAAAATATTTGCTTAATCAGTTTCAATTTGCAGGCAAAGATATGATTTTTTAACTTGCCCCTGGAATGACTGGCTCGTGTGATAAGCAACGTAACAAATCAATACTAATTGCTTATAACTCACTCTAGCCTATGTTCATACATGATTACTGGGCTGCAATTAATAACTGATTTCCCAAATGCAGTTGTCTGACGGAGCTAAGAATTCTCAATTAAGCATGTTGTTACCTAATTATTAGGAAATAAAAAATGTTTGCTTATTGAATGTCCAGTTGCAGGCCAAGAGACCATTTTTGAAAATGTATCACCGGAATGACTGCCTCGGGTAAATTTTTAATGTTTTCTCTTGTCCTGCAAATGGACAATCCTACAGATCACTGCAGTGGACAGCTTTGAAAATGTTAAACATAATATTTATTAAATTCCTCTAATGACCCTTGATGTTCTGTTCATTCGGGTTCAAAGAGTTAATTTAATGCGATCCTGTATCTATAGTTCATGTTTTCTATGTTTGCAGATTATCGTGGTTATTCCGGAAAAGTACCGCTCTTTATCCATCCCTGTATCTCCAGCAGAGAGGTCTAAAGCCTCAGTATCGTCGTCCGCACGCTATGGGTGCGTTACGGGAATCATACCGCATCCAGCGACAATTCACACGTCCATACACACCCGTTATGCCATTCGTTAGATATAGATACACGGATACTAAATATTTCTATTCCCTGGTAAGCGAAGTACAGCTTGAAATAGCTACATGTTCCAAAATTTAATTTGAAGGGTATGGTTGTGTGGTAATAAGGGAAATCTTATTGCGCCCGTATAAGCTGTATGCTACTTGGCTACTCATACATACCCTAGTAATGCATGTTATTGGGCCGGTACTCGACCAATACTGGGCCATATTGGTCTAGTACCGGCCCAGTAGGCTGTGTTTCTCGGGTAGCATGCCTAAATATGCTACCTAAATCTGCCCATATTCATGCCCGCGGTACCAATTTCATATTCGTATAGGCCTGACTATGAAAAAGCAAATCCTTCCTACACTAATATACATTGGCTATGCTAGCAAATTCTATACCCATGTAGGGATAAATGAGTTGAAACATGCAACACTCCATATGCTTGGGACAAGCGTAAGTCCCAAGCGTGAGTTAGAGTCGGTTCTAGAGAATTGTCACTGATCTTAGCTCTTACCACTCTGATGTCAAATCTTTAAGTTTTCAAACTAAATTAAGACGAGCTGGTGTTCATTTTTCAACAAATTTGGTGGAAGAGGGTGCTGTCGTAGACAGCAGCGTCTTCCACCAAAATTTTCGAAAAATGTACACCAGTTTCTTTGCTATTGACACAGTGAAGGATAGAATATTGACATCAGCGTGTGAGGGGTTAAATATCATAGAATATTGTATTGTATCGCTCCACAAGAGTAGGCATAACAAGGATCCAAAGTGATCATTACGCATTAGTTATTACAAGATTAGTGTGAGTCTGCTCTGACATTGAAACAGCCTTATGACAGGTATCTGAATAGCATACGCGTCTCACGAGATCTCCTTCTATACGAGATCCAGAAAAGCTTGTCGTGTACATAATGAGTCCCCCACCCCACCAAAGATAAAGTTGGGCGGGGGGGGGGATAAAGAGAATTGAATCGTGAAAGGACAACAGAACTATTCTATTTATAACAGGCAATGTTATTTCAAATAAAACGAGATAATATAAAGCACATAGTCTTTTATATGAAGGATATTTCACAGAAATAGTCACTCTAAACTCATCTTAGAATTCCAAAATGAACGCGCATAAAATGAGGACAGTAATTTACTCACATTAAGTTGCATAGATGCTGGTATCATATGTGTCACAGAGTGGGTCGGTCGACTTTAATGTCTATCAAATCAGATAATATAGGCCTAGACCATATGCTTTAGATAAGAAAACATGTATATGTTTTCAGACGAGTCAGCGTGTGTGGGAATGCGTGCAGCACGTGTACACGACATGTAAACTATATTATGCCATGTTGTATCTATTACAGAATGACCTTGACAACACAATAGGTCAAGCGGCGAGGTCCGGTTCAGAAGGCGTAGTGATCTGGGGTACGGAGTTTAACCTAGGATCATACAGAAAGTGCCATTATTTACAGAAATACGTCACAACAGTGCTGGGACCGTACGTGAATACAATTATGTCATTCACTCGCAGGTGTAGCGACGGTCGGTGCAACAATCTTGGCAGATGTGTCCTGAAATCGTGGCCAGACAGAGTGCTTCTGCAAAATGAGTTTCATGTTAATAACTCAAAAAGGATGACACACGCGGATGGTTCTTATGATAAACAGAAAAATATATATTCGTTCTATCGGTATCGCTGCCAATGCTACGAGGGCTGGTCAGGGAACGCCTGCAATCTCAGAACACTCGTACCATTGTCAGTTTAATAGTGCTAATTTCAGTCGTGAAATTGTATGTGAATGGAGAGATTCGATCTGTCACTCAAGTATATGACGTTATAATAAATATGTAGACTGACGTCACAAAAAATGCGTAATAAATGGTGTATCTGTCATGAACAGGCAAGTGTACGAATTGTATGGTTTTGATGGATTTACTATTTATTATTTAATAAACATTCTCTTGAATATTTTGAAACTAATGTTGCTTCCTATAGTTTCAACATATTCAACAGCTTACGTGTATGGTTACCTTGAAAATGGGATTGAAGGAAGTCCGGGTTTATAAAGTATCTTATATAAATCAACACGACTAAATCATGGACTGAGCGTAGCTATATATGGGTGGAGCTTAGTTATAGATGGGTGGAGCTTAGCTATAGATGGGCGGAGCTTAGCTACAGATGGGCAGAATTTAGCTACAGATGGCTGGAGCTTAGCTATAGATGGGTGGGACATAGATAGAAATGACTCCCTCTATTGTATTACGATGTGCGTGAAATGATGGCTTAAAGTCATCACGAAGTCATCCTAACACTAGGAAATATTTCGAAAAACTCAGTGATGACCGTCTTCTTCGACGCTGCCATTTTATTTTGATATTTATATGGGATTCCATTGTCCTCGTTGTTCCACAATGCTCGATATAACACCATTCTCGTGGCAATAATGTTAGTTATTGTATTGTTGGCTCTCACGGAGTGGGTTGATGGTAGGGTGGGGGGGGGTGTGTCTTCAGAGCTGCATCGATAACGCACAATAGGCTAAAATGTATTGTAGTTCAATACTAATTGTGTATTTCCTGTGGTGGAGGTGTAATATCAGACTAAGATGGCGACTTCGTGGAAGCTTCGTCGCCGTGGAAGACGACCGTCATTGAACTTCTTAAATCTGTCCTAGTTGTATTGCCACAATATAACTGTAATAAATTTGCAGATGAAGTCAAAGGCACGAACTAACAAAGAAAATCTATGATAACGCAAGTGGTGGGTGTTCTATATAACTTAAAATTTCCATATAACTTGTTTGTCAAAATTGGCTCGATATGTCTACATATTCGTACTACGGCTATGATACGTTAACTAATTAACCCTCAAGTTGACGCTTTAAAATTTGTATATCTCAAAGCCTGATGAATATGGCAGTAATAGCCACCAGTCAAATTAGTTCAAAATATTCAACCGATTTCCTACACCAATCAATCAATCAATCAATCATTTTCGCTCTGTAAGAGTTAATCGGCAAATACTTTCAATGCTATACACCTGATATCTCACCTTATCATTTAGGGTGTTCCAATCTTATTGGGACGTGGCATGGTCACGTGCTTACCTATAGACTACCACCTATAACAAGATGCTGCAGAACAACAGCATGGATCCCTCTATTGGATCGTCACATGACATAGCTTAAAGCACTTTTATTCTTCAAACGCATCATCTGCCAGCTGTTTCTCTACACATACTGATAGGACCTAGTCTCCAAACATGTATCACGAGCAACTATTAATGAATTTACAACCATTTCCATCTATATTAAACTTGTAAACCGGCACGGCAAATATCATTATCTATGGATATTGCAGTGTAATAGCCCATATACAACGGTCGGATCAGATTAGTTTAGAATCGTGCAAAAACAATACTTATGTTATTTTCTCTGTCAAATAAGAACAAGCGTTTAGTGGCATGAGTGTCCGTGCTTGTGTCCATAGCTCAAGCACTTTTAATCTCTCAAAACAAAACTAACGGTAATGCCACAGAATAGTATGAAGATGATGTTGATTTTTACCAATGGAGGGGATCCTGAATGAACTGCTTCCAATAGCTTCAAAACAACCAAGAGCCACAAAACGCATCATGAATGAAGCCATAACTTATTTCATACACGCATGGACCTACCTGTCTGACACAAAGCACACAAACGGGCCTTACCGTGGGTCTAGGAGAAGTGGAGAAATAGAATAATCTCGCGCTCACTCCTCGATCGGTTTAACCTACATTGTAAATTATTGCGTAATAGGAAACATTGATTTCCCGGCCATGACTTTGCGGTTGATATGTGTATGGTGGCGTCTCTCGACCCATTGAGTGGACCGCCTTGATTTGACCATCTAAAGCTCGAGACGACATTAAAATTAATTCTATCCAGTGACTTATTATATGTCAACATGACATTATCTTGATAACTCGTGTTACTGGGCGGTACTGGATCAATACGGCCCAGTAACATGCGTTATCAGATACTATCTTTCACTGTTAAGACACGCGTCCAACGACAGTATCCCTTATAACGCAGGGTGCTAGGCCACTACTGAGGCAGTAGGGTTCGGTCTTAGTCTAGTACTCGCCCAGTAATCTGCGTTATTAGGGCACATGCTCCATTTGACGGTGATATATTATGATATTGGGATTTCATGATTAATCGTGTTAATGTCACATAGACCTAGCTATGCTAAATCAGGTGTATCTAGGTCCAGCTCTGTGTTGTGATTTCTGGGATGAACGTGCTGCTCATTTGTACTACCTGGGTGGATTCTGTAATTAATTGTAGCTTTATAAATCATACTATAGGAGATACTCATTACAAATAATTGTCAAAATATTCCTCTAGGTCAGGACACAAACACCAGTCACGTGGCTTACGCCACAACCACATCAGCATGCCTCGTTTTATCGTCAGCATCGCCATCTTTGACTTCAATGGATACATTTCGATATGCAGGGGGTGTCGTGGTATCATCGCTGTCTTCATTCATATTCCTGCACAATACCATGTTTTTCTTCCACATCGTCATCGTCTATCGATGTTACTTCGTACGTGACGGATGTGTGACGCCAATACTGATAGCAGATGATAAAGCAATGCGCCAGGAGTAGCACCGCTAGCACCCAGGACGCGATCTGAGGGAGACACATGACAATAATACAGATTTAGATACAGGGCCTAGAACACACCATGCTTTACTTTATTTTTATCATCTATTCCGATATATTATATTGATACCAACGCCACCACCACTATCGCCGCCGCGGCCGCCGCCAAGGCACCACCGGGTGAACAAACAACGGCCATCACCTCGAGTGATCATGAAAGTAGTGAGATTGTTGGTAACTAATGCAGCTCCCAGTCAAATTAAGTTCAAAATATTCAACAGAATGGTTATTAAATTGCAAATTAATAAAAGATAACACCTACAGTCACCCATGTTGTCTATTCAGACACTTTCGTGACGGACCCACGTTATTTTGATTGTGACGTCAGCTAACAGGGGTGGGGGCGAGGGTGAGTATTTGATTATGACGGCAGATGCCTGGGTGGCAGATTGGGCCCATCCATCGATATGCTGGGGCTAAAAGGGGTATAAATATCATAATCGAACATGATTAACTGTCTGTAATGTGTTTGATATCGTCAGCTGATATAAGTCCACCTTACCAAACGCTTAGTAATAAACATTTTTAATATAAAACATTGATAAAGGAAAAATAAGTCCTCGTCGTCATCATAAAACCCCCATTAGGCGTTACTTCCCTTATAAGGTAAAGTGGTCTTATTAGTGTGTATCTTTAGCTCTTTAAGCTCATTTATAATGCAAAAACTATTCTGTTGAATACTTTGACGCTAATTTGACTGGGAGCTGTTGCCCACAATGGCATCAACAGGTGGTTGTCAAATCAATCTCAAAATATATTTCGAAAATAAAAAAGCCTACTTTGATTTGAAATGATGATAATGGTCTCCAAGGGCTAATAGAGGGAAACAGTAGATCGTGTATGTATTAGTTTCAGACGTACATGTGACATGATTATAATGTCAGACAGCTTAGTCATAGTCAGTGAACTTGACGTCAGTTGTCAGTCACTGTATCGTGATGTAATTACAATTAACACGTACGCAGCTGTAGTAGTAGCCAGACTCTAGTCGTCATCGTGATTGTAGTAGTAGTAGTAGTAGTAGTAGTAGTAGTAGTAGTAGTAGTAGTAGTAGTAGTAGTAGTAGTAGTAGTAGTAGTAGTAGTAGTAGTAGTAGTAGTGAGCAGCAGCAGCAGCAAAAGCAATGATTAACTAGAAGGTACAGTTGCAAGCAACTAAGTCTGCGTGCTGAAACTCTTTTGACAAGAGTAGCATATGAAATGCTGTCCCTTCCTTCTCTGTATGATTTTGTCACCTTAATGACAATAGGATGCCAAATTGGGGGAGAAGTCTAATTACCCTGAGTTACTTTGAATGGTATGGGAAACAGAATACCACAACATGGTCATAGGATACTCTTGGTGTGGGGGTGGATTGAACCCAAATATCGTTGATAATATTGAGCATTGGCAATATGTGCTATCATCCTGCAATGAATGGTATTGGAAACATAATTTCATGTATAGATCTGCGATGTGGAATTCTCTTCCTAACATAACTCTGTTACGTTGGGTGATGTTTTCGAATAGGATGGGAATCAGAACTTTGGGGATTTAGTTACTTTAGTCACAATTGGTTGACAATATGGGGGCAGTCCAAATATCATGGGTAATTTTGAACCATAATATTTTGAACACCTCTACTGAATGGTAGGTGGAAGATAAAACCATGGATGGGCATGCGATATGAAATGCTCTCCTTAGCCTATGTGTGTGTGGTGATTGTGTCCCCTTGGTGACAATAGGATGGCAAATTAGGATGGAGTGCCAAATGTCATGTAGAATTTTGCGCCATGATATTTGTTCCCCTCTAATTGAATTGTATCCGAATCAGGCATATTTTATAAATATGTAGCATTTCGAGAATATACGGTTTGATTTTGTCTTAGTTTTTCACTCCATTTCCTCAATTATCATTGTTATTTATCCTACAATTTCATTATTTATATTTATTTAGGCCATAACTCCATCTGTTATCCCGCCTTCAACTTGTTCCTTTAAACAAATTCTTCTCAACAACTACTTGACCGATTCGCAAGAATCACATTTAGGGCATAGAACAAACAAGAGGCCCAAGGGGCCTGTATCGTTCACCTGGAACATTGGCATTTTAACTAGAAAGGCTATTTTATATAAGCAGAATCAAAAGGATTTTGAAAATCCTAAATGAGTTGACCAGAATTGTACCATAATGACAGCGGTCATGTTTCATTATAAGGATCAACTTCCCTTGAATAAACCTTAATGGCTCTTATTCACTAATCATATCTCCCAAATTTCGGCCAGAACCATTTAGCGGTTCTGGAGAAGTTATTTTTGCAAAAACTAAGTCGTCCAAGATGGTCGCCAAAGCATTTGGCCAATCAAGTTCCCTTGAAAAAACTTGGTTCAGCTTCTGCCCTAGATGACATTTCATGTGTTTTGAATCGATTCGCCAACCAGTATCGGGGAAGATTTTTAGACATTTCTAAAAATTGGGCAAAATCCAAGATGGCCGCTGGTCAAATTGGATGGTTGGCTTTGTTTGAATAAACCTAAATCTCTATGCTATGCCCTAATGGTGCTTCCTGCTAAATATAATTGAAATTGGCCCAACAGTTCTCGAGAAGACATTTTAAATTTCCTATTGCATTAGTATGGGAGGTTTCAGTGGGAAAATGATCCAAGATGGCCGCCAAACCGTTTATCAGACAGTTTCAAAAGTGGTACATTTGAAATCAGCATACCCAAAAAAATTGATCACAAAAAATAAAAAATGGCCGCCAAACACGCAGGATTTTGATTGGTTCACTGCAGCCATGTTTTGTAGCTATTAACTTCTCTTAGACAAACTATAATGACCCTTACTCCCTAATCATAATTCATAAATGTCAACCTGATCCCTTCAGCGGTTATGGAGTTGTGTTCGCTACAACTAGGTAATCCACGGTGGCCCCTGAACCGTCTGGTCAGTCAAGTTCTCCTGAACAAACTTGGCTTAGCTCTTGTCCTAAATGATGTTTCATGAATCGATTCCCCAAGCGGTTTTGGAGAAAATTTTAAAGAAGTTGATAAAAATCGGATGAAATCTTAGATGGCTGTCGGGCCAATTGGCTGATCGGCTTCATTTGAACAAACTTGGATCTACATGCCCTAAAGATGTTTCCTGCCCATGATAATTGAAATCGGCCCAGTAGTTCTTGAGAAGTCGTTTTAAGAAAAAGTTGACAGACGCCTGGACTCTGGATACTCGCCATGGCAAAGCTCACTTGGCTATTCTGGCCAGGTGAGCTAATAATAAGTCAAATCATTTTTGGAACATTAAACAGCTTCCAAACATGCAATGGATGGATCCAGCAATCGTCTGTCAAGTGTACTAATTGTATGCACATGTACTATTTAATAAACAGTCAGTTCAGTATTTTGAAACTAGCTTGACTGGACAAATTAAACTAGTCAAATCAGTTTTAAAACTTTCAAAAGCTTACCTGTATATTTACCTTGATTTTGGGATTCTTAGAATGCAGGTTTCAAATTACATAAATCGATTCGAACACCTGCAATGCGTGGGCAGTTAAGCTAAAAATGGGTGGGTGGGGGGGGGGACATAGCTAGAAATGGATCCCTCTGTTGTGGATGGTTATCATGGAATAGATAATCAGCTGTTGGAAATTCACGGAAGAGCGTCTCTAGAACACCATATGTTCTATATAATTTAATTGTAATTGCCGTGAATAAGTTACAAACACGAGGCCCAAGGGGGCCGGAACCGCTCACCTGGAATTATTCGCCACTGGCACAACCGGACAAAACAAGACGACAACTGGAAAAATTTACCAATATAATGTCTGTGAAGAAGGTTAAGCGAAGTTTTATTAAAATTGGCCCAGTGTTTAATAAGTAGTCTTTTTATGAGGTTCTCAAAAATACAAGATGTCCGCCAAATACGCTAAATTTTGATTAATTAATGCGGGACATGGTTTTTTATGCATTTGTTTTTAATGGGAAAAACAATCCACAATGGCTGCCAAACCGGTTATCCGACAGTTTCAAAAATGGCAAATTTAACATCAGAATACCCGAAAACATATACAAAACCAATTTCGGCCTCAAAATCCATCAAATAAAAATATGGCCGACAAACATGCTACATTTTGATTGGCCAACGATGGCGATGTTTTTGATGGAGCATCTTCCATTGAACAAACTTCAATGGCCCTCAGTCCCTAATCATATCTGCAAATTCCGGCCCGATCCGTTCAGTATTTATGGAGGTCGTGTTCGCGAAAACTGGGTCTTCCAAGACGGTCGTGTGACTATTTGGCCAATCAAGTTCCCTTGAACAAACTTGGTTCAGCTCTTTCCATAAATCATATTTCATGAGTTTTGAATGGATGCCCCAATCGGTTTCTGAGATTTTTTAAAGATATTTTTAAAAAGCGGCTTAAATCCAAGATGGCTGATCGGATTCGTTTCAACATACTTGAATCTCTATGCCCTAAGGATTGTTCCTTCCAAATATAGTTGAAATCGGCCCAGTAGTTCTCGAGAAGCCATTTTAAATTTCCCATTGCTTTAGAATGGGAGCTTTTGGCGCGAAACTGATCCAAGATGGCCAACAAACAGTCTATCCGACGGTTTCAAAAATGGTAAATATGAAATCAGAATACCCAAAAACCTATATCAAACCAATTTTGGCTTCAAAATCCATCAAATACACTAATCCAATATGGCCGCCAAACATGCTGCATTTTGATTGGCCCATGACGGCCATGTTCTTTCACGTAGCAACTTATCTTGAACAAAGTTTAATTACCCTTAATCCCTAATCATACCTCCCAAATTTCAACCAATCCGTTCATTAGTTCTAGAGAAGTATTTTTGCGAAAACTAGGTCGACCAAGATGGCCGTCGAACTGTTTGGTCAATCACCTGCACTTGAACAAATTTGGTTCACCTCTTACCCTAGATGATATTTCATGAGTTTTGAATCGATCCCCAAACGGGTTTCGGAGAAGATTTCTAAAGGTATTTCTAAAAATAGGCCAAAATCCAAGAAGGCCACACGCCAGATCAGCCGATCGGCTTCGTTTGAACAAATTTGAATCTGTATAGCGTAGGGATCCTTCCTGCCAAATATAATTTAAATCGGTCAAGTGGTTCTTGAGAAGTCGTTTAAAGGAAAAGTTAAGACAACGGATGGACGCACAACGCATGGTCGCCATGACATAAGCTCGCTTGGCCTTTCAGGCCAGGTGAGCTAATAATAATATGTATAATTGGTTGTTTTAGAGGTGCATGTAGTAAACCATGTTAACCATTTACTGGTCAAAATTTAATTTTCGCTCAGTGAATGTCAATTTGCCAGCCAAGAAGGCTATTTTGAAATTTACTATTGGAATGCTTGAGCTACGTACATGTATCGAACCATAACCAGCGGGAATCTAAAAAAGATAAATCATCCTGATCTGCAAATACATATTTCACAATGTGTGGCCAAGCTTTAATTCATTTAAATCATTGAAATTTAAGTCAGAACTTAAATCACTAAAGGCTAAAATTGAAATATAATAATTTAGAAATTTCTTTTGAGCAAAAACCATCTCTCTAGATCGCCGTGTATTGAGAAATCAGATTAAGTAGCTATAGTCAATTGCAGATATAATGTGTGATTGTCAGAAATGGAAGCTGCTATATATGTTTAACCAGAAATTTGGTTGCAAAGAAACTATGAAGCTTGACTTTATGACTGCAATGATTCATGAAGCTTGACTTCAAACATATTATAAATATAGAATGCCTTATCAACAAATAGCTCAAACCTGGACCATTACGATTTGAACGATTCGCATTTAAATACGGGTACACATGATGGATAATTTTCCAAAAATTCAAGATGGCCACCAAAGAAATTGACCAATCAAAATTCTCATTGGGTATGGTGAAGCCTACCGCCATAGGATCATTCCACCCAAGTTTCGTTGATATTGGCCCACTAATTAAGGGGTAGCATTTTAAATGGTTCTGGAAAGTTTTCAAAGAATCCAAATGGCCAAGAAAAAATTAACCAACCACAATTTTGAATAGCAGTTCTAGAAGAGCCTACCACTATAGAATCCTTCCAGTCAGATGTGGATAAAATCAACACGGCGGTTATGGAGAAGATGCATTTTGACGATTTCCAGTAAATATATTTCATAAAATTACTGATTACCAAAGAAATTGACCCATTCAAATTCTGAACAGATGTTCTGGAACCTATTGTGATAGTGTCTGTCTAGCCAACTACAATGTCAGGTTGAAATCTTGATGAGTAGCTTTAATACAATTTTCGGTAAAACTTGACCAATCAAAATTCTGAGTTATAAGTTCTGATACATATAGCCATAAGCTCCTTCCAGCCAAAGTAAGTTGAAATTTGCCGAGCGGTTAATGAGGAGTAATGTCTTGACAATTTCCGGTTAATTATTCATAAAATCTGAGGTTTTCACCAAAAAACTTGACCAGACAAAATACTGTATATAACCTCTGAAGCATAGGCCCATAAGGTCATTCCAGCCAAAGTAATTTGAAATCTGCCAAGCGGTTAATAAGGAGTAGAGTTTTGAAAATTTCCGATAAAATTTTCATAAAATCAGGTTTTCACACACATAAATGGGCCAATCAAAATACTGTACACATGTTCTGAGACTGAAAGGATTAGGGTCCTTCCATCCAAATTATATTGAGATCGACCAAACGGTTAATGAGTAGTGTTTTAACAATTTCCGGTATATTTTTCATAAAATGTAAAATTTTAACCAAAAGAATTGACCAATCAAAATTCTGTACACAAATTCTGTAGCCTACCCCCATAGCGTCCATCCAGCTAAAACTCGGGACATAAACAGAAAAGTCTAGCTAAACAGAAAATGTTAATGTTAAAAAATAAGGTTTTTACTAAAGTCACAGTGACCTTGACGTTTTGAGCTTAATATAATTGTGAGATGCTGTATCATTATACGGAAGCATGTGCCCAGGTTCGGGTCCAGTTTGATTAACCAAACCTGAGACATAAACAGAAAGGTTGAGCTAAAATTAAATTGGACGACGATGACACCACCACCACCGGACGACGTGCAGGATATCGCAATAGCTTGTTTTACTTACGTAAATTCGAGCTAAAAAAGAATACAGTTGTTAATTAAATGTTTAAACTTTTAAAATATTATTGAACGAGTTCACAACAAAAGATGTCATATAAACACTATCATCAAACAATTCCAAATCAAAATTGTAAAAAAGTTAAATTTATAGCACACAAAGTACACAAATTAACTCTTCACACATTCTGGTCTTGATAGTCTCTTTCATGTGGCGTGCTAAGCTGCCAGTGTTCATCTGAACTAATGTCCCACAAGTCACCATCTAGGAGGGAAATCAGTGGATGTAGCACATTTACACTGACATACAGGTACTTTTCTTGAGAAAGTATGGTAGTTAAATCATAAACGGTTTCCATGCAGCACCGACAGCTTCCAAGACCTGGAAATTAAATTAAAACAAAAGTCTTATTGACCTTTAACCCGTTAACACTCAAGCCAGTCAAAAATGACTTGTGCAGTGGTCTTGAGAAATGCTCATTCGCAGGGCAAGAACTTTTTAGCAAATTTACCATTGGACTGACTGGCTCAATAACTGAGCCAGTTATTCCAGTGATAAATTTTCAAGAAGAATCTTCCTTTGTCTGCAAATTGACAATTTCTCTGAGAACATGTTTTGGAGCAAATTTGAGGCTTAAATGATTAAAATCACTGTGTGACCTATGGCTATGACATTGATATACCCGTGTCTCAATTTTAAGATGATTACTATACAAGAATGCTGTTGAATATTATGAAACTAATTTGACTGAAACTAGTAACAGATCCCATGGAAATTGGTTCGAAATATTCAACATAATATTTCATACATCAAAAACAATTTGTTTATTTTGTCTGTCTGTATCCTTGACCATTGGCAAAACAGAACAAAACTAATGACAACTGGCATGTGTGAACAAATTTACTAATCTAATTTGTGTGAAGCTTTAGCCAAGGTTTTTTTAAATTAGTCCAGTGATTAATTTTAATAAGTCTTTTAAATGATTTTCTTAGAAATTTTCAGAAAATCCAACATGGCCGCCACACGCGTTATATTTTGATTGATCCACGACGGTCATGTTTATTTATGTATCAACATCCATTGACCAAACTTTAATGACCCTTAGTACCAAATCATATCTTTCAAATTTCAGTCCAATCCATTTAGTTATGTTAGTTGTTCTTGTTGAACTCATTGTAGGTAATCCAAGATGGCCTCCAAAGCATTTGGCCAATCAATCTCACTTGAACAAATCTGGTTCAGCTGTTGCCGTAAATGATGTTTCACGAATTTTGAATTGATGAATCCCCAAGTGGCTTCGGAGGACATTTGTAAAGACGTTTCTAAAAATCTGTTAAACTCCCAGATGGCCACTGGCCAAATTCGCTGATCGGCTTCGTTTGACCAAAGTTTGATCGTTGATGCCCTAAAGATACATTCTGCCAAATGTAATTGAAACCGGTTCAATGGTTCTTGAGAAGTTATTTTAAATGTCAACCTGTATATCCAAAAGTTTCAAAAGCGGCAAATTTGAAATCAGCATACACAAAAAGCTATATACATGTACATGTACCTGTAAAACAAATTTCGGCTTCAAAATCCATCAAATAAAAACACCCAATATGGCCAACAAACACGCAACATTGTTTAGTGGTCTATGGCAGTCCTGTTTTTTATGAATAGAACTACTTAACCTTGAGCAAATTTTAATGCCCTTTAGTGCCTACTCATATCTCCCAAATTTCAGCCAGGATCCGTTCAATGATTCTGGAGAAGTTATTTTCGTGAAAGCTAGGTCATCCAAAGATGGCCGATGGAGCATTTGGCTAATCAAGTTTATTTGAGTAAACTTGGTTAATCTCTTGCCCTAGATGATATTTCATACAGTTTGAATAGATCCACACAACCACCACCACCCCTCCCCCAAATGGTTTCAGAGATTTTTAAAAATGTTTCTAAAAATCACCCAAAATCCTAGGTAGACGCCGCCAACTTGGACGATTGTCTTCCTTTGACTATTGATAAACTTGTGTCTCTATGCCCTACCGACATGTCCTGTCAAATTTGGTTGAAATCAGCTCAGCGGCTCATGAGAAGATTTTTATTAAAAGGTTGACGGACGGATGGTCGCCATGGCATAAGCGCACTTGGCCACTCTTGGTCACGTGAGCTAATAAATGTCAATGTGCAGGCGAAGAGAAAAGAATTTTTTAATTTATACGGCTAGAATGACTAGGATTATCTATGTCAGTCGTTCAAGTGGGAACATTTAAACAAGAGGCCCTAGGGCATGTGACGCTCACCTGGACCATTAATTAACATTTGAACCATTTGTATTTAAATAGACCTTGATAATTTTCGGAAAATCAGATGGCCACCAAAAAAATAGACTAATCCAGATTCTCATTTGACATATTGAATCCTACCATCATAGAATGTTTGACCCAAGTTTTGTTGAAATCCGACAAATTCAAGATGGCCGCCGAAAAAATTGGCCTATCAAAATTCTGCATATAAATTCTGAAGCATACCACTCTGGGTACCTTACAACTGAGTCTGCTTGAAATCGGCCAAGTGGCTAATGAGGAGATGGCCGCCGAAAAAATTGTCCAATCAAAATTCTGTAAATATGTTCTGAAGCATACTACTTTACGTGGCTTCAGAAAATCCAAGATGGTCGTCAAAAGAATTGACCAATCAAAATTCTGAAAACAAGTTCTGAAACCGTCCAACCTAGTATCCTGAAATTGCCCAAGAAGTTAATGAGGAGTAGCGTTTTAAATATTTTCCGACAAATTTTCGGAAAATTCAAGATGGAACGGATTGGCCCCCAAAGAGTTGTCCAATCAAAATTTTGTATACAAGTTCTGAAGCATACCAATCCATGGTCCTTCCAAGTTGGCGAGGAAGTTAATGAGGAGTAGGCTTTTATCTTATTTCCCAAGATTTTCTAAAATCCAAGATAGTCGCCGAAGAAATTGGCCAATCAAAACTATGTGTACAGTACATGTTCTGAAGCCTACCTCCTTAGGGACCTTCCATCTAAATTAGGTTGAAATCTGCTATACGATTAATGAGTTGTAGCGTTTTAAATCAGATGTTGACGGACGATGGATGGACGGTCGCCATGGCATAAGCTCACTTGGCCATTCTGGCCAGGTGGGCTAAAAATGGCAAATATGAAATCAGAATACCTACAAACATATAAAAAAAACTTTCGGCCTCAAAATCCATCAAATAAACAGGCGGTTAATGAGAAATAGCCTATTAACAGATTTCCCAAAATGTTCAGAAAATCCAAGATGGCCACCGGAAAATTGCCCAATCAAAATTCTGTATAGAAGTTTTTAAGCCTACCGCCCTAGGCTCATTCCAGCTAGTCCAGTTGAAATTGCCCAAGCAGTTAATCATCAGTAGCGTTTTAAACGATTTTCAGCCATTTTCCGGAAAATTTAAGACGGCCACCGAGCAAATTGGCCAATAAAAATTCGGTATACAGGCTCTGAAGCACTCCACGTTAGGGTCCTTCCAGCCGAGTTTGCTTGAACTCGGTCAAGCGGTTAATGAGGAGTAGCCTTTTAACTGATTTCACATTTTTCAGATAATCCAAGATGGCTGCCAGAAACATTGACCAATTCTGTATACAAATCTGAAGCATACACGCTCGGGTTCCTTCATCCAAGTTTGATTGAAATCGGCTGAGTCGTTATCAAGAAGTATGCTTTTAAGTGATTTCCAGAGATTTTTAGAAAATCCAATATGGCCACCAGAAAAATTGACTAATCAAAATTCTGTATACAAGTTTTGAACCCTACCAGCCTAGTATTCTTCCAGCCAACTCTGGTTGAAATGGCTCAAGCAGCTAATGAGGAGTAGCGTTTTAAACAATTTCCTGCAATTTTTGAGGGAAATTCAAGATGGCCATCAATAAAAGGGACCAATTAAAATTTGGTATACATGTTCTAAATCATACCACGCTAGGGTTCTTTCATCCAAGTTTGATTGAAATCGGTCCAGTGGTTATCGAGGCGTAGACTTTTAAGTGAGTTCCAGAAATTTTCAGATAATCCAAGATGGCCACCGGAAAATTGACCAATCAAAATTCTGTATACAAGTTCTGAAACATACAAGCGTACTATCCTCCCAGCTAAGTCTGATTGAAATTTCCAAAGCAGTTAATGAGGAGTAGCATTTTAAATGATTTCCCGCCATTTTTTCGGAGAATTCAGGATGGCTGCCAACAAAAATTGACCAATCAAAATTATGTATACAAGTTCTGAAGCCTACCACCATAGGGTACTTCAAGCAAAATTTGAAGTAGCGTTTTAAGCAAAAGCTGACAGCCAGACGCCATGCCATAAGCTCACTTGGCAATTCTGGCCAGGTGAGCTAAAAATGACCACCTGGCCTGCAAATGTACATGACGAATTTCTTGACCAGTCATGTCCTCCATCAGGCATGTCACGTGTTTCGATTTACATTATTGCTCACCACCTATCAGGACGAGGATCCATCACTGCCTCTAGAAATCAGTTTTGAAAATCTGAGAGATAGATTTTGAACTTTATTAGCATCATAACATCTCTGAATAACCATACAATGTCACAGAATCCATCTCTGAGTATTCAACTGACTGTACATCAGTTAATTACTGTTCATAGCACCAAGTAGGAGTTTAATTTTGACTCACTAATTTGATTTGGAATGTTTGGGTATGACGTTTATGTCCCAGATAATGGATAATCAAATGTGTCCATTAACCCTTTAACTATTGAAATGCCAATATCTCAACTTCAAGAATGCTATACAGGAATGCTCTTGAATATTTTGAAACCAATTTCGACTGGAACCTGCTGGTGCCATAGGGAGCAAAAGCTCCCAGTGAAATTGGTTTCAAATATTCAACAGAATATTGCATAATCAAAAAGAATTTGTCTTTTTGTTCTGTAAGGGTTAAACGGTTGGTTAACCATTGTACCACTCTCAAGTAAATATTAAATATTATTGTCAAATTAATTACAAAGATGAACTGGTGTTCATTTTTCAACAAATTTGATGTTAGATGTTGGTGTCGCAAACCAGGGCTTTATGCCGAAACTATGTCGAACTACGAGGCGAGTCAACTATTCGGCGAGTCAGTCTCCCGCGACAACCCGCGATTTCAAACGATCGATTTGATCGTCGACTGTGTCGACCTAAGCAAAATTGTGATCCATTTCCAGGCGATCGCTTTCACTCGGCGAGAAAAAGAATCAATAATCGCCGGAATTGTAAATGCGCTACTCTCACGATCGGTTACCGTCAATCAGTGACCACGGACACGCATTTAACCATTACAGTTTGAGCGGCTAAAATTTTTAATTAAACTTTACTTTGTATTAATACCTTATGTTCACTTTGGAAACAATGTTGCTGAAAATTGTTCCAGGCAATGACAGCAACAGCTTTCAGCATCAATTGTTTCCAAAATGTATACAGATGATTCCTATATTTAGCTTGCAACTATCTATTTTTCGGCATCGGTGTGTTAAGGGTTAAACGCTGTAGTCAATCCAAGGTAATGAAAACCCCACGTGATTAATGCGATATATTCTTTCCTTAACTAAAATGTCTAGCAACTGGAGTGTCGAAGAGGAGGAGAGACTTATCTCCCTATTTGAAGAGAGGAGATGCCTCTATGCCATCACAGACAAGGAGTACAGCAACCGCTTATCAAAGAACAAAGCTCTGAATGAAATTGCCAGTACATTAGAGAAGTCAGGTATAGCACTCGTATATTGTCATCTCATCACTGTAGCCCATCTCATAGGTTGATATTTTCTTATCTAAACAATCACTGTTAAAAAAACCACCCGCCAATTGTTGATGGATGGTTTTTCGCTCCATTTGCCTATGTATTTGTGTGTTTGTTACCTGTCTGCCAGTGTATACACGAAATTTAACATATAGGGCCTAGTGTCCCAACATCAGATTTAGGGGTCCCAACCAAAAATAAGAATAATATAAATGTATATTTACAGGACAAGATACATACAATTATCGTTTAAAATTGACTGATGGAATGATTGGTTCGACGATTGAGCCTGTCATTCCAGAGGTTAGCATACTTTTCAAAAACATTCCTTTCTTGGCATGAAAATAGACATTTCTAAAGACCAGTACATGATCCGCAAAATTAAATATCCAACAATTATACACAATTTTAATTTCCAATGGGTGCATTTTTCAGACGTTTGTTGCATACGGATTTGTAGTTTAATAAATTTGCCCATCATGAAAGGATAAATTTTATATGGGACATGCAATTGTACTGTCAGATGTAATCATAAACATAAACTAGAAGACATTTACTGAAGTAGCTGTTAATCTGCGTGCCATATTGTGTAAGTGAGAACTAGTAAGCAGACATAAGTGAAGCCATTTAGAATGCCAAAAACAAAAACTGTTAAAGTTGCAGCAAAATGGATGCCCTTCCACTTGACCATTTGGCCCCCCCCCCCGCCACCCCCCATCGGTGAGGGAAACATGAAAAGATGTCACAGGGCATCTTCTAATACGTCTATTGAACCTTTCTGATCAAGGTGAGATCATTTCTGTCTAAAACAAAGAACTGGCATTACTGATGACCAA
The DNA here is from genome assembly GCA_034401795.1 of Chaetoderma sp. LZ-2023a. Taxonomy (NCBI): domain Eukaryota; kingdom Metazoa; phylum Mollusca; class Caudofoveata; order Chaetodermatida; family Chaetodermatidae; genus Chaetoderma; species Chaetoderma sp. LZ-2023a. Next base: position 84,495,170 of record CM067373.1, on the reverse strand, counting down.
TGGGTACCCTTCCACTTGGGCCTGTGACCCACAAGTCATCAGACATGTTCAGTCCCCTGACGGCAACATCCTGACAGATTATGGTAGTGATCTGATAAAAACTGTAGGCGTAGTTGTAATTTAAATATCCATTTTGAAATTTCCCATACATTCCTATTGGACTTTTTCGCCCACGGAAAGTTGGGTAGTTCGAAAACCATTGGGCAAATCTCTTAGAAAAACAAAAGCACCCTGACCCTCCATAGTGACTAAAATTGGACCAAATTTGGAATTAATCGGGTGAAAAATTCCGCAGGAGGTAGCTACAGAAATTTGTTTCCAAGCAAATCTAAATAGCCAATTAACTAACAATGGTTTAAAAGAAGTAGTGTGGTCCTGCGTCCTTAGATGATTATCGATTCATTTCAGTTGAGGAAACTTCAATGAGGCTGAAAACATTGAGGACGCAATACGGAAGACTTCTCAAGTGTCCCCCATCAGGAAGTAGTGGGAAAAAGAAGACTACTAGACAAGATTGGCTGTTGAAGCATTTGGATTTTTTGAAACCATTTGTAAAAGCAAGGGAATCGACCAGTTCATACCAGGTATTTTAGTTAATTATTGAATCCCAACCTCAATGCATGAAATAACTCATCGAAAATATGTCAATATGGCATTATGATACGGGCATACACTTTCCAATAAGATACATTCAAATCATATTATTTTGCCACGAGACTGCACCTGCTTCGCTAGAGACGTACTTCATAAGTTGTTGTCTTTTTCCCACTGGTGTACCTGCACAACCATTATTATGTGAGATGCCACACGATTCTAAATTGCTGTCTTGACCTCTCCAAGACCCTGGAACAACGATATGCGTCTCCGCATTCTCCTCATCCAGACTACCATGGCCTATGTACGCAGTGTCTTGACATATCCTGAGGAAATTGTGAATAGTACATGCTGCCATGACGAGTGTCTCTGCTTTCCTTGGCGAAAGAAGAATTGGGCTTAAAAAGACACGAAATCTTGATGCCATGATGCCAAAAGCATTCTCTACCACTCTTCTAGCGCGAGATATTCTGTAATTGTAGATTCGTTGCTCAACACTCATATTCCGAAATGGGAATGGTTTCAATAGTTCGTCTCTGAGAGGGAATGCATCGTCACCTATTATGTGATATGACATCAAAATGTCTGTACCAGGGAGATTTGAACATTGCGGACGATTCAGCAGCCTTTGATTCAGCCCATCTTGTAAGCTACACCCAGCGAAAACACCGCCATCGGATATACGGCCATTGCACCCTATGTCCACGTAAATAAACTTATAGTCTGAATCAACGAGTGCCATAAGTACAATACTAAAAAAATGCTTATAGTTATAAAAACTTGATCCAGATTTGGGCGGAGCCCGAAGAGCTATATGCTTGCCATCGATAGCTCCCAATGTATTTGGAAAGTTCCATTTATCTTGAAATCCCTTTGCAATAGTAAGCCATTCATCCTCTGATTACGGCATCTGAAAAATATAATTAATCTTATTTATTTATTATGACAGACGGATGTACATAACGATGATGATAATGCACCGGAAGAAGTAACAGAAAAACCAAAGTATGATGACGCGTTGTTGGATGAAGTCGAAACGCCAGATGTGGTCAAGAAAACGCCAAATCCTGGACCATATAAGAGGAAGGATGCTGAGAAAAGAAAATCTGACTCTGAAATTTTGAATTCAATAGCAAACTCCCTATCGAAACCTATTACATTTCCTGAGGTACATGAAGAAGACGAAATGGAAATTTTTGGAAAGTTGGTTGCAGCTAAATTAAGAAAGATAACGAATCCCAGATTAAGAGCAAAAACAACAACAAAATTACACATGGACCTAGCTGATGCCGAAATTGCCCAGTTAGATTTGGACCAGGATACAGATGATACAACTGCCTGTGTAGCGCCTTGATATCTGTGCATGATTGGCTATCATGAATATACTTACTAAATCATTTGTATAGCAAACATCGATCTATTAAAATCTTCAAATTGTGAATCACGCTTCTTTATATTATATGCACGTTGATTTGGCATCGCATTCAGATAGAGTATACTGTCACTGACATGAAGTGCATTGCTGAAATGATTTTCTGTTTATGCCAGTTAAAACCTGTTAATGTATAATTACCTTCATGTAATCATCTTTCAATGATTCGTATATAGCGACGCACGTATCAATCACAATCTCTGCAATTGTTGTAGCTCCATGACGGAATGCATAGGACATACTCTGGAAAGTTTCTCCTACAATATTTAAAGGATATCATTGAAAATGATGTAAATATAAATTTCGACGGGGCGTTTAGCTCACCTGGGGCATATGCTCGAAGCTATCGTTAGGATAGCGATATCGTTACCCCTATGTTAAGGCAATGGTGTAACGATATCGTTATCATAACGGCAGCTGCGAGCACATGCCCCCTGGACAGTTCTTGCAATTTCGCCCTCTTAAATGTATCGCCCCATACTTTCATTCAATGCCCATAGTAAATGGTTGGTAGGAATGATTATCATAGGGCTTACATGTTATTTCCGGTCATCATCACACTGTCAATCAGCGTAATCTAGTTCAAGGTCATACAAATACCTATGTATGGGCTAACAGTGAAATCCTAAATGTAGAAGGCCAATTATTAATCAATTATGGCTGGAATGCCTTTCAGCATTCATTCTGCTTTACCCTGGCCAAAGGGTGCAAGTGACAAAACACTATTTGTCAGTAAATCAACCAAACGCGCTTCTCGGTTGCCCTCCGAAACTTACAATTTAAAGAGCTAATGTAATACGTGATAGCTATTGATTTTTTATAGATATTGTTAATTAATAGTAATTTGACCTAATTATGAAAATAATGCCATTTACTCCCTTTTGCCATTGTAATATCGTGTATGACCAGGGGAAAAGTCAATGTTAACTGGAATATATATGGTAAAAGGGAGCAAGTGTCAGTATTATTCGTTTTTACAGTGACAAAATGGAGTAAATGACAAAATAAAGCACTTGTTCCCTTTTGCCAGTGGACGGAAGCATTCATTCCTTCAATCCATAGTTTATTGGTTTACTTTGAACGAAACTAGAGCCCACGACGAAAGAATCACCACCAGACCAGTCTTACCATTTTGGGTTCGAATCTCTTTCGGTGCAAATAGCGTAATGCCAAGAATATATGTATAACATTGGGCTCCTTGGTCACTCCAGTGTGTATTATGCATTCTTACCTGTGGATAGATATCTCAAGGTGACAGCCAGTCTTTCTTTCGTGGTAATTGCCTTATGAAAATTTGTGTCTTGGCGTTGGATCCTCGGTCTTATTGGCGTTCAATTTCAGAAAACTGGTCAGGGGTCATCCGAAAATAATTTGCGTATGCATCTACATCTGTGTGCAGTTCTTGTATTAAAGTCATATAAACACCGTGATTGTCATGGTCGTGTAGCCATTGACGCTTCCAGGTTGTCCTAGCCCGCTTTTTCTTACGCTAAAAAATCATAACTGCTGCAGCAGCGGCTGCGCATCTTCTGTTTACCTCTATTTGCATCATAAGCTTTTGTCGAGGTGTGATGGACAGCTAAAAGACAAAACAACATGTTTTTAATGTGGTAAATATCAGCATGGATTGCAACTTATCCAAGTCCTAGTAATACATAACATAGATACTACATGATTGTCAGATGCAAAAACATAGTCACCAATGTTTACAAGCGACAACAAAATTGTCACAATTAAGATACGACAAGATGCTTTGTTGCATATTAGAAGATGGTTGTCCTTTATGTTTAACCAGCTAAAACATCGGGATGTTGAGGGTGTGCTAGACAGTAATAAAATCCTGATTGGTCTTGGACTATGGATTATTCACAGGAAAATTACTTTCGAATTTTGAGAGATGTTTGTTAAAGAGCTGGAAAAGACCACATGGGATTCATCAAGATGGTCGTGGCATAGACACGAGCACCCATGGAGAAACAAGCTGGCTCCAGACATGTTTTGAGACTAATAAAATAACATACTTCCAGCCTTCAGCATAGTATATAGAATCTTGGACTAGGATAATTAGCCAACTACATGCATATACACTTTAAGCATGATCGTTTGGGACGAATATGTGCGTTGGTTTCCGTTATTGCTATAACCGATTCTCAAATTAGAAAATATATGAAACAACAATAGACTACCCTGGATGAAGTTGCATATTCACATCGTAGAATTAACATGATCTTCAACATGTCGGTTGTCAAGCTTTCGCAGACAACATCATCGAATTGGTATACCTATCATGATGATTAAGATTTTGAAAACAATTTGAATGAAAGCTATTGGTGCTTCAGGCACCAACAACATTTAGTCACATTGTTTTCAAAATATTTAGCGTGGTCGGCGATATAGCATAGGCATATATGGAATATGGCGTCTAAAAAGACACAGTAGTCAACGTGTCAATTGGTGATTAGATAACATTCATATTCCTAGAAGAATTGTAGGCAGTATAGTTTGCCAGGGTATCATTGAATGAATCTGTATCACAGATGATGATATTCTATCCAACTGCGAATATGTTAAAATAAAAATACGTACCTTTCTATTAAACAACGCCATCTTAAAAATTCGCGTTCATTCCTCTTGGATGGTCAGACCATTGAAGGAAATTTAATCGCCTGTGAATGTTGACATGGGTGGACTTGCGATTTACTCACGTTAGAGCACGCCTAGTTGTATCGAGTTGAACATAATCGTTCACAGTTGACTTAATCGACATAAGCGCAACAGATTCGCGGAGTTGCCGACAGTTGGCTCGCAGCGGGTGTGATCGACGTTCGACATAAGCTCCCCAACTGGAACAAGAGGCCCAAGGGGCCTGTATTGCTCACCTGAAATTATTGGCCACTGGCACAACCGAACAAAGCGAGATTACCACTGAAAAAATTACCAATCAAATTTTTGTTAAGAAGGTTTAGCAAAGTTTTATAAAGTAGTCTTTTTATGGTTTTCTTAGAATTTGCAGAAAATACAAGATGTCCGCTAAAAACGGTAATTTACAATTGATTCATAGAGGATACAAAATTGACCAAAATCCAACATCGCCACCAGCCAAACTGGCCGATCGGCACGATTGCACAAATTTGAATCTCTATGGCCTAAGGATTCTTCCTGCCAAATATAATTGAAATTGGCCAGGTGGTTCACGATTAGCATCCATTTTTAATTTCCATTGCATTAGTATGGGGGCATTTGCCGGAAAAATGATCCAAGATGGCCACCGAACCATTTATTCGACAGTTTCAAAAATGCCAAATTTGAAATCAGAACACCTTCAGAAAAATACATAAAACCAATTTCGGCCTCAAAATACAACAAATAAAAAAATCCAATATGGCCACCAAATATGCTACATTTTGATTGGCCCACGGGCCACAGCAGCCATGTAAGCAGATCTGGAGAAGTTGTTTTCGCGAAAACTACGTCATCCAACATAGCGGACGAAATATTAGGCCAATCAAATTCAAATTCCATGGCATAAACTCACTTGGTCCTGCCAAGTGAGCTAAAAATGTATACCAGTTTCTTTGTTATTCATTTTTGTCCAGGAAAGCTGTTATTATATATTTAAAATGAATTAGGCTTGAACCTGTTTCAACCATACATACATGTAACATAGACAGCAACAGCTACCAGTCAAATTGGTTTAGAAATATTGAGCAGAATATTCTATACGTTAACCAGAATTTGTCATATTTGGTCGGCAAGGGTTAAAGGCTTAACTCAAAGTCTAAGACACACCTAGTCATACTAGTCTGTGATACAGAGTGCTAACCCTTTAACACTCAACCTGAGCAAAACGGCTTCTGCAGTGGCCTTGGAAATGTTAATTTGTAAACCAAGAGAACGCTGTTTTTGAAAATTTACCACTGGAATGACTTGCCATACAACTGAGCCAGTCATTCCAGCGATAGATTAAAAAAAATAATCTGTCTGCACATGGTTTTTGCTATAAGAAAATCAATATTTTCTCAAACAAATTTGACTACTAAATGGTGAAATAATCAAATAAAATATAAATAAGGAGTGGATTTATAACTGGCCAGATGAGTGATCTGTCATGTCTGTGTATCATTTCTGAATCCCAATACTTTCATTTCAATGCCGCCATACATGTCAAATTCCAAACATAATTTGACTGGCATAATGCTTTGGACGGTAGTTGGTCTTCTACATGGCAGTGTTATACATTGCAGTTTGCTGTATACCCATTAAATAGGGATGTATCCCTTAACACAAATATATTCAAATTAGTTTTGGAAAATTTTGGACTGGTGTAAAGCCGTTTGGTCAAGGTCTGCTCAAAGTTAGTTTTGGAGAGTCCAAACACCAATCCTGAAATAGACAGTTAACCAGTTTAACCCTTTTTAGCATGCTATGGAGGTTGTTTACAAAATTTAAGAGATTGTAAATTTGCAGCCAAAGAGAAAAAGGAAATTATTTAATTTACCACTGGAATGAGAATGAGTCATGCATTCCAGTGAAAGATTTTTTAAATAGCACTTTCACTTTATAACCAGTTTGCATATAAATGGAAATAGTACTTACTTGACGTATCATTCTCGCCAAGACAGGTTCAGCTAAGCAGATCTCCTATCCCCACTGAGCACATGACAGACTTTTGACAATGGCATATTTAACTCCCCAGAGTGTAGGACAATCATGTGGATACACGAATAATGGATTGTTTAGTATAAGATGTTATAGGATATTAAACAAGGCCATGCCTAAGAGAATGATGAACTAGACGTGTATATGTGTGAAATGTCACCTCCTCAAAACTCTACTGACAAAAGTAATGTCTCTCCATGACAAGAGACCTATTTTCTTTTTAAATTTACCACTGGAATGAATGACTGGCTGGCTGGATTTAATCTTATTATGAATAAGACGATCTGTTTTGGGAATTACATTGCTCATTAAAATATCTGTCTCAAAACCACGTTCTATTGTAGATAGTAGATATATGTATTAACCACCTAACACCAACACTTGGATATTTACCACTGGAGTAACTACTGACTCAATAAGTGAGCCAGTCATTCCAGTGGTAAATTTTCAAAAATAATCTCTTTATCTGCAAATACACATTTTCATTTACGAAAATGGAAATTTTCTTCAACAGATTTAAGCATTAAAGGCTTATTTGCAGGCTCAAACAGCTTATACATTCTAATACACATGAACACGCTTTTGTCCGGTTTTTTAAATGTTTAATTATGCTAGGTAGAGTAAGAACCCATATAAACAAACGCACGCGGATAGGCTACGCGATCACAGGCGTGGGACCAAGTACAGGGTATTGCATTTAACTGCAAATGCAAATGTGTGTAAATGATTCAAATGCAAATGGAAGTGCAAATGCAACCTAGTGCCATTGCATTTAAATGCAAATGCAAATGTTTGCAACTTATTCAAATGCAAGTGCAAATGCATTTGAATATTTGGGTACACGTCTGGTACTGAAATTCTGAGTGTGCATCTGCCATGTATGTATCTGCGGATAGCGACTACTTTTTGTAAAATTTTTGCAGAGCAAGAAGACTATTCTTGGAAATTTACCACTGGAATGACTGTCTCGCTTATTGAACCAGTCATTCCAGTGTAAAATTTTCAAAAATAGTCTTCTCTTTAGCTGCCCATGGAACTTTACTGTGAAAAAATAATACTTATTTCACCATTAACACTTTAACCATCGAATTTGTTTTAAAAATTAAATTTTCTCAAAGAAAATGTCTATTTGCAGAACAAGAGACCATTTTTTAAAATTTACCACTGGAATGACTGGCTCAGTTAAAGAGCCAGTCATTCCAGTGATAAATCTTCAAAAATATTCTTCCCTTGGTCTGCAAATGATCATTTCTCCAGACCACTGCAGAATCATTTTTGGCTGATATGAGGGTTACTGGGTTAAGGGGTAACCATTAAAGCTTTGAATTTTCAGATTCCTAAATATTATGTTGACTATTTTGAATGGTAATTTCATTGATAGCCATTGCACCCTATGGAAGCAACATGTGTCAGTCAAGTTACTTTCAAAATAATTATCAAATATTATGTTCAATATTTTGAAAGGAATTTTATTGATAGCTGCTACTGCGCCTATGGCAGCAATAGGTTACAGTCAAATTATGTGGAATATTTTGAAGATAATTTGACTGGCAGCTGTGGGTCAAAGTTTCCAGTCAAATTTGTTTCAAAATGTTCATCAGCTTATTCAAGACCTGAACTAAGATTCTGGCACTTCTAGATTAAAATGTTTAAATGTTAACTTTGTCTGATATAATCTTAGTCACACATGGCTGAGTATGCGCTTATTAGTCAGATTGAATGACTGGCGCTGCTAATCACAATGGGCGAACAGTAAATTAACCCATGTCAACAGAATTATCAGCATCTATTATTTATTGATCTAGGTAAATGTCTATTTGCATTGCAAGAAGATAATCTTTGAAATTTTACAACTGGAATGACTGACTCGATTACCAAGCCAGTTATTTCAGTCATAAATTTTCAAAAATTGTGTTCTCTTATAATGCAAATGGATATTCAAAAAGCCAATCTTGACAACTAATGAATTAAGATATTTCTGAATTAATGGAGCTAACAACACGCTACCCTATTCATAGATTAGGCAACCAGCGATATATTACTAAGCTCACGCTAATTACTTTGAAAGGATCTTGACAAAGAATATAGAGAGTAGTGGTTGAGTAGATTGTACTGTATAGTTGTCAAAAGTGCTCGAGTGACCACCTGTGTTTGGGGGCTAAAAGATTGCGGTTCTTTAACGCAGATGATCATATGAATATTTTTAATTTTCCTAAAAGTCAACGTATTGACTAAAGCAGCAACAAGGTTTAGTCCAATTGTTTCATTAACATTTTGGTGCCCAAATCGGCCAAAACCACCCTTTGTCGTGGTCTTTACAAATGTCCATTTGCAGGCCAAGAGAAGACAATCACTGAGCCAATTATCTTGTCTTGTATGTATGTGTTAAAGGGTCTCCACATTGGACAAGTGAATGGAGGGACCCATTCCTTACCATTTATACGGTTATAATATGTATTATGCACTAGAGATACGTAGCTGTCGGTTATCCAAGAAACAAATTCACCTAAATTTGTTGGCTTGTTAAGATCTCAACTGACTTAAGTCAAACTAATTTCAAAATATACATGATTTTGCATATTTAGGTATATTGATGGCTGAGAACTACATTCTAAGAAATTCATAGTGAAATGGGTTAATAAATCACAGAGAATTACATTTCTAATTTCTAGCAACAGAATTGCCATTTTTATGATTTAACAAATAATTTGGTTGAATTTTTAAAAATTAATTTGACTGGGTGCTGTTTACAACAGCAGCAAGTTCCAATCAATTTTGAAAGAATGCAAAATGAAAAAAGTAGTGCTTTTGACAAAAATCAAATGCATTTAAAAAGTCAAATGCAAATGTAACCCTTCTCATAAAAATGCAAATGCAAATACATGAGATTCAAATGCAAGTGCAAATGCAAATGCATCAGAAATTTCATAATTGTATTTAAATGCAAATGCAAGTGCAAATGCATTCAAATGCAACTGCATTTGCACTTGTACCCAAGCCTGCTCGATCAAATATCATTGTTTGATCCAGGGTTTGTACATCTGGCAACATAAATTACATGTACATGTACATGTACTACTACTACTACTACTACTACTACTACTACTACTACTACTACTACTACTACTACTACTACTACTACTACTACTACTACTACTACTACTACTACTACTACTACTACTACTACTACACAGATTGCATATTAAATATTTGTTTGTAAAGTATGTTCACTTCTTAATAGGATTATATAATTCAGTGCTTAACATTTTGATGTGAATACCATCAGGCCATGCCAAAAATTAAAACAGAGTGCCTTCATTGAAGTTAGGCTGCCGGCATTCTTATATGCCATATATAATAAATTGGTACGCATACTTTCACTACAATAAACTAATAATTACTCCATGAACCTGATATTTATCAACATTCAAATCGACCATGATTCTGGAATTGCATTTGTATTTGTTTTACGCAATTATATGAGATAAAAAATCAACAAATTATGGATTTATAAATATTCAGAGCACAAATATTTTTTTGAAGCACGAAAAATTGGCACGCTCATTAGGGCATCTCAGTTTCGAGATCTGCATACCTAGAAGTGATTTTCAAATGCATTTGCATCGGGGCACTCGCTAAGACAAGTACATGTAGTCCTGTAATTTATGGGTGCAAGTGACATACCAGTGTCTGTACATGTTCCTGAAACTCCAGCCTCGATGGACTCACACCTACGCCAGCATGGTATGTAATTGATTTACTAGTATATTAACTAATAGAATAGACAATTACATAGAACAAAATGAACAAATAAAAGAAATTCAAGCTGGCTTTAGACGTAAATATTCAACAACCGATCACCTATTTGCAATCCATGTCCTAATAGAAATTAAAAAAAAAAGAAAGAAAAAACTGTTTTGTGTCTTTGTAGATTTAGTAAAAGCTTTTGATCAAGTTTGGAGGGAGGCACTATGGGGAAAATTAATTAAAGTAAATATCAATGGGAAAATCTTAAATGTCATCCGTAATATGTATAGAGGCATAAAATCTAAAGTATTTATGAATGGCATTGCCTCTGAAACATTCACGTGTAACTTGGGGTTAAGGCAAGGTGAAAATCTATCTCCAATCCTATTCAATATATACCTAAACGATCTCAGCGAATTCCTGGAAATCCCTGGTTGCAGTGGACTGGCTCTGACAGAAAACATCGATCTCTATATCAAACTGTTAGCGCTATTTTATGCAGATGACATTGTTCTTTTCGCCGAGAGCCCTACATACCTGCAGTCAATACTAAACGCATATGTGACCTATTGCCAAGTATGGAACCTTCGGATATATAAAGAAAAAACAAAAATACTAATTTTTGGCAGCAATAAACGGGGGTGGGAAAGGCTAAATTTTAGTATTGAAGGTGAACAAATCGAAATAACTGACATGTACAACCTCAAGGCGATGAAACACTTAAGTCAACAAGCTACTAAAGCCCTCTATTCACTATACAGGCGAATAGAAAACATTGAATTACCCCTAACATGCCAACTAAAATTATTTGACTCGATGATTATACCAATACTTACCTATGGATGTGAAATCTGGGGGATAGAAAATCCTACTTCAATAGAAAAATTCAGGTACAGTTCTATAAGCGAATACTTAATATTTCGAAAACAACGCCTAGTTATATGGTATATGGAGACCTAGGCCAAATTCCATTATAAATTACAATAAAATATAAGTTAATTAATTTTTGGGAAAAACTCCTAAACGGCAAAGAAACAAAGCTATCATCTTTACTATACAAGTATATCTACAATGACTATACTCAAAACAATACAGAATACAAATGGTTGACCACAGTTAAACGTATACTTGAAAATGTCGGAATGGCTCACCTCTGGGAAACGCAGACCATAACAAATTCTAATATACAATATTTGAAACAAGTACTTAAAGACCAATACACGCAAACTTGGTCAGGGCAAATTAACACCTTGCCTAAAGCCAAAATATATAGTATATTCAAAGCTGAACTAAAATTAGAGCCGTATCATAGAAAGCTAAATAAATTAAACAGAAGAACTTTAGTCAAATTTCGAACTAGTAATCATATGTTACCTATAGAAAAGGGAAGGTGGGAGGGCTTAGACAGGGAAGAAAGAATATGTAACCTATGCAACACACACGATATTGGGGATGAGTATCATTACCTATTCTTATGCGACTTTTTCTGTGATGACAGAAAATTATTTCTTCTGACTAATTGACTAATCAATAACGTTGCTACCAATAATGGTTATATACAATGTTTAGATCAATAATGCCACAATTAATTTTTATAAAATGCTTGTTAAATTTGGTTAACTTTAAAATTGGTTATACAAATATTGTGTAATAATGTTTATATTAATAATGTGTAATGTGTTTATATTGTCTTTGTCTATAATACTGTCACCGATGTTGATAACAAGAATGTCTACACCAATAATATTCATATTATAGCACTGATGATAACAATAAGCTTAGTATGAATAATAATAATAATAATAATAATAATAATAATAATAATAATAATAATAATAATAATAATAATAATAATAATACTATATTCTAATGGTAAATCTCACTCAGACTTGTAAAAATTAACTATTATTTTGTAATTCCCATATGTCACATTGTGACCTGGGAGTACTTTAATAAACTTGAAACTTGTGATAACATACATGTACATGTAGTATAATACTAACACAATCTATCAAATCCTACTTGCTCACTGACACTTTCACAGTCCCTGGCCAAATATGATCTGGGTAGAAAACACCTGCACATCTACCTATTAGCCGGCCCACTGGGAGGCGGTGGGGGTGAGCGGTTATGCAATCGATTCAGATATTTAATTTATCAGGAATTAAACACTCATTAATTAAATAATTAAACCAATTGAACATTCTGTATTAACCATTTCACAGACAAATTCCTGAAAAAAGTATATTCTTTATGTCAGTTATGATAAAAAGCTTAACTTGTTTTGAAATTAATTTGACTAAAACCCGTTGCTGCCTGAGGATATTCATCAATTTTCTTGCATGGTAGCGTTGAAATTGTGATACGGCTAATTCATCGGTGAAAGGGTTAAGCATTCCCCCCCTCCCACCCTCAAAATCAAATATTCCCCTTTACTACAAAGGGAGGAAATAGCTTATATAAGTATTGAATTGAGATTTAGCCACTTACTTCTAAGAAGAGTACAAAATATACCAAATTTCTCAATCCATAAATGGATTTAACCCTTTAAACCTCGAATTAGTTCATGAAAATTTTAATTTTCTCATAGAAAATGCCAATTTGCAGACCAAGAAGACTATTTTTTTTATAATTTACCACTGGAATGACTGGCTCAGTTATCGAGCCAGTCAATCCAGTGGTAAATTTTCACAGTCTTTTCTTGATCTGCAAATTGAGTTAATTGACATTCTCAAGACCACTGCAGATCTCAAACGCATCTGCAGCGTGATAGATTTCCCCACTACCCAGCCCACCATCGTCTCAGAAGAAATTTTGGCAAAATAATTTGGGGTAAATAATTTCCACAGACTTTTATTACTGAGAATTCAAGAAATGACTTCTCAAGACATGTAATCCCTTTTTCAAAAGATTTCTAATTTTCCTAAAATTGTTCAAAATAATGGAGAGATTTTTTAAAACTTTAGATTCACCACTGGCTTATGACGCTGATGATCAGCACAATTGTTTCTCAGGCACCTGCCTTTTAAAACTGTCTAGTGGCACAAGCTCTGGGTAGGCCTATGTTAAATTAGTGATGACATTTCTTATTCAGACTAATACAGTATCTGGCTAGAATAACCACTAATTAACTCACAGTACCTCATGTATAGATTTCAATGAGCTAAATGTGTATATTTTGTAAGCAATTTCCATGAGATGTGTTGTGGATAATAGTATACCAGTAACTAGTTTCAAGCAAATTTTTTTCAAAATAAATTACTTCTCCAACATTTAAAGCCAACACAACACGTAAAGCAAATTCCTGAAGCATTACAATTCAGCAAATAGTGTCAATATATAGAAAGAATGGCAGACCCATCTTTCCACACCACATTCACTTATCATAGCAGTACCCACTGAACAATACAGCAAATGTGCACCTTCACACGAGAGACAGATTTACATGTATCTCAGTTATATAAGGCTGTTTGTAAAACATAGAATAAATTAACTTAAGTTAACACTTAATGATGTTGAATTATCAGCTTAACCCCTATGCTATTGAATTATCAATTTTAAAATTAATTAGTACCCAGCAACAGTTTTCAGTCAAATTAGTTTCTCAAGATAATCAAGTATATTGTAATGATTATGGCTGCTTTGAATATGTCAAATACTAACCTACCGAAGCGTTAGTACTTGACGTGGTTAATAATTTAACCCTACACGGACAAGAAATGCAAAATTCTATATTATGTAAGGAAAATTATGATGAATATTTTAAAACTAATTTGACTGGCTTTGTTGCTGCTAAAGGTGCAAGTCATATTACTTTCAACATTTTTGCTGTTTTTTGTGTACTTGGATTAAATTTGAGATTCTGACAATTCAAGGCTAACAAGACATATCAGGACACACAGGACATAGATATTATAGATGTAGTGGGAAATTAAAAAAAATTAACATAGGCATATGAAGAGGGGTGGGTGGAATCCAACGGCAAAGACATGAGTTTTCCACACACACCCATGACCAACCTTTCGAGTGTCTAATCCTGAAGTTCCATATTTACCACTCACAATTGCAGAAGACGCCATCTTGATTCATCTAAATTTTTTCATTTTCCTGCTGGTGGTGTTTGGTGTGTGTGGGATGGTGGGTGGGGGTGGGTGGGGGCACCGAGTTTGATTGGTTTGCTCCCATCACCAAAACACCTTTCCACGACTTTAATTAATATGACATATTTCAAGTGATGTGGAGCACACACTCCCAAAATGCATTAGTTTCATTCAGAAAATCTGAATTAAATTTTTGGGACGGGTGGGTGGGGTATGCTGAATCCGAACCTCCCCGCCAGTGAATTGTAGGGCTGAGGTTCGCGAGGATTTTCATGAACGGAACTGATTCACGATACAGATGCCTGAACTACGAACTGGTTCACGGACCTTTTTAATATGCTACTATATGCGAGAAATTACTCCTAACAGAAAATAACATTTAAATCCAGGTGGCTTTACTGGCTAAATGGTAGAAAAACATAAATGACAAGCTCTGACAACAAATGTTAGAAAATAATATAAGATTCATAGCCAGCTAAGTTCCGTTCATGGTCATATTCGTAAATCACACTTAGAGGACATTCACAGATTGCTTGACTATTAACCCTTTCATCTGACAAATCCCTTTATGATATAAAACTTACTATGTTGAATATTTTGGAAGTAATTTGACTGGAAGCTTCTCATCAAATTAATTTTAGAATATTCAACAGATCTCCTGGATGGTTTTCCTAAAATGAGATATGAGAATTCATCGGTGAAAGGGTTAGCTGATGTATGGTTCAATAACCACAAGAATCCCCACGCAAGCGAACTAAACCATGGGTCGTCTTCCCTTAGTTTGTAATTTTCGAAACCAACAAATGTTCGTTACAGCCATACTGAATTGTGTTCTCTTGGTCTGCAATGGACATTTTCTATGAGAAAATTAAAAATTTTACAAACAGGCTCTAGTGTGAAAGGGTCAATCAGGGAAAGAGTTATTCCTTCCGCTGTACCAGTTATGAACTGATTGCAGTAATTAATAAGTAAACATAAGTTGGTACTGGACGTACGATTTCTCATATATGTCCAGATCTTCATACTCTTCATGTGTGTCTACAACTACTTGCGTGGTGTGACTCGAACTATCAATTTGCAGTAATTGTAGAGGATGTATTGGTGTTGATAGTGCTTGTCTAGCCGCTTATCAAAGGGTGTTACGGTCAGTGCGTTAATCACATCCTCTGACAGGCTGTTCCATAGTTCGGCTATTCCCATTGCGAAGCTTTGTTGCTGCAATCTCGTCGTCGCTCTGTTCTTGAAGACCTTTAGGCTGTGCCATCTTATTGCCGAGTCTCCAAGTGGGATATCGGGGCTTACTTCAGGGTCATATTTATCATAAAGATAAGCATCAATACTGAATGGTAGGCTACCAGCAACATCACTACTCATAATCAACTCGTTTGCTATCTTTTGTTGTCTCTGTGGCAAAATTTCGCAAACTAATATCATATATACCACACCGACCTGTATGCTATCATCAACAAGCTGTGTGTGAAACCACACCAGCCTTCATTGTGATAATAGTAAATCAGTTATTGGCACAGTATTGTGCCACAAACAGATTGCGTGTGAAACCACACCAACATGTATTGTTAATACTTGTGGAATGTGTGTGAACCACACCGGTATATGTTAAGTATAGACTGTGCGTGAAACTACACCAGTCTATGTTAAGCATAGACTGTGTGTGGAACACACCGGTCTATGTTAAGCATAGACTGTGTGTGAAACCACACCAGTCTATGCTAAGTATAGAGTGTGTGTGAAACCACACCAGTCTATGTTAAGTATAGACTGTGCGTGAAACCACGCCAGTCTATGTGTTTTTGATCAGATGTCTAGTGTGTACAGTATACTAAGCTACATTACATACAGTCACTCCAGTAGGAACAACCAGGACTAAATACATGCAGATGTATATATGTACTTTAATTAAGTGTTCCTTATACCTGGATCGATTCCATGTTTTAGCCAACACTCTTTAGCGAGATGGTCGCCGGCAATATGGGAGTCTGTGTGGGTGTGTAACCAAATCCGGACCCCGGAAACAGATTACTAGTCGAAAAACTAGTGCATACCTCGCCAAAAAAAGCACAAACCCAACCCCTGGAACTATATTCTACCTTTTGGCAAAATTTCGACGCTCTACTCTCAAAACCCTGGGAGGAGATACGTTTAAAATAAAAATCAAAAATCCCTAGCTTAAGATTACAATAGACTGCGTCGCTTCGCGCGCAGCCTAAATAGAGCGTTAACATTGATAGATAATACATACAGACGCGATGTGTATGTTGGTGATAAAGGAAATGTCTTGTTTGTTTATTGGTCCTGACCAATAGAAATCCTGGATATCATCACATGAGTATCTGCAAGAGAGACAAATACAACTACAGTCATACATGCTGTCTATAACGGACACCTTCTGTCCACCAAAGCCCAGTTACTAAAGAAAGGTGGCCGCTTGAGGGAAAGCATTTACAGTGCAGCTCAGAAGTAATTTTTTCACAACAAAATAAAACATACTGCTGAATATTTTGAACATGATTGAATTGGAAGATATTTCTGCCTAGGCAGAAATTTCTTCCAATCTAGTTATGGTCAAAATATTCAACAAAACATTTCTTACTTACTATTTCTGTTTTTGTTTTGAACACATGTTAGCTTGTTTCTGAGCCATACTGTATCCTTGTAAATGAAATTTGAGTCCACACGATATCGGTTATTTTACGATCAATCATCTAATAGAGCTCTTATCTTGTGCCTCACACCCCACCCCTGACTGCCTCCCATCACCCCAAATCGCATGTACGTACTCCGCAATAGGCAAGTTTGATTGCAAATATCATATCCTGTTTTATCAAGCCATTAATCATTTAGGCTACGAATTTATGCAAATTTACACGACTCGTCCTATTAATTGATATATGAAGATGTTAATACTTCAAATTCAGATTAATGATTCAGAATGAGGCAATAAATTAAAAAGATAAATCTGTTTAGTAGAAAACATCGCCAGAGCATTTTAACCTTTCGACACTCACAAGATCGGAACGTTAAATTATGCACAATATGTGGATTCTTATGTTAACTATTTTGAAACTGATTTGACTTAGTCATCAACACCTACCTGGCAACAGTTATGACGTCACAATCAATTGCGTTACCTGTAGGCCAACGTCACGATCAAAATGCGTGATGAATGACGTATCTATCGCCGTAATGGTCATTGAATAGTCTATCAAGTGTACGAATTGTATGGCGCTACTATTTAATAAACAGTTTGTTGACTATTTTTAAACTAATGTGCCTGGGCGGCCTTTGGAAGCAACAGCACACAATCAAATTAGGTTCATACTATTCAACAGCTCAACCTATATCTCTAGTTATATTGATATTGGGATTCTGGGTATTCACATAGTCCAGTCAATCTAAGAAAAATTGTAGGTGCACCTCGGAAAAATTGCAACAGCATTTCTCTCAGTAGATTTATGGCGAAGAAGCAATGGTATATTAAAACAAAACATCTAGCCAATTAGGACAGTGGGAAATATATAATTTTATTTGTTATAAACCGCACTCTTTTGCGTAGCGTTTATTACTGATTCAATGTGCGCGCACATTGCCCTTACGGTCGTCAGCTCAGAATTTAAATCGGTAAATCTTCCTTTACGCTCCCCTATATCCTATTTTTAAACTGGCACGCTTATTTAGTGTTCTGTTAGGTGCAAATCTATGCTTTATGAACGTTCATTTGTACAGCAGTTACTAAAATATCTGCCGTGCTACCGGATTTGGAATTTTCTTCGTACGTGTTAGTTGTAGTGTAGATCCCGTCTATCTAGTATCGTGACCAAGTTATTAAATTATGTTATAAAAAAGCAATCTATGATGGCATAAACTTAGCTTGGTGTGGTAGGTTATAATCCACACACTTTTGGTATATTATTCATTAATACATACAATTCTAATTTTTGCCTGAATGCAATGTATTTACATATAACAAGCCTTACATTTTTAAAAATAAATGTAGGCAACTTGGCACGTACATGTGTGTGGCTGAATTAAATCTATTTTTCAATTAAAGCAATTATAAAATGTCTCAGTGCTGCACTCTACATATTACAATGTTCATTGCTTTTATTTGATTAATCGATGGTGGACCCCTTGTCATCAACTCGTGCAGCACGTCTACGATCACACAGAACAACATAAATTAAAAGTTAGATGGCATAACAATCAAATCAAATTTGAACCACGACATTATTTATTGTGTGTTTACATACCATGATGCACTTTCACTTAAATGTAATGCACTGGAGTGGTATCTGTTGTCAATTCTAAGCACTGAAAGACAATAATTTACCAATTCTTATTGCTGAAAAATGAGCTCGCTACCCTGAAATCTGATTTGTTACCACTTCAGAACACTGAAGGATGATATGTTGCCAATTCTGATCATTGATGCATGGAATTTCACAAATGTCATGCCATGAGAGATGACCTTTTGCCAAACCTAACCCATGAAAGATAACATTTACAAATTGTGAGTGAGGAAAGTTGATTTTGTTGTCAATTCTAAGCCCTGAAACATAATTTGCCAACTCTTAATGCTGACAAAAATATTTTCTGCCCTCAAACATGATTTGTTAGCACTGAAGAATGATATGTTGCCAATCCTGATCATTGATGCATAGAATTTCACAAATGGCATGTCATGTGAGATGACCTTTTGGCAAACCTAACCCCTAAAAGTTGACATTTACCAATTGTGAGTGAGGAAAGCTGATCTGCTGGCAATTCTAAGTACAGAAAGACAATACTTTACACATTCTTAATGCTCAAAAATGATATTTTTACCCAGAAACATCTTTTGTTGCCACTTATGAACACTGAAGGATGATATGCTGCTAATTCTGATCATTGATGCGTGGAATTTCACAAATGCCTTGCCATGAGAGATCACCTTTTGCCAAATCTAACCCCTGAAAGTTGACATGTACCACTTGAAAGTGATGAGATGCAAATTGGCAATAGACTAAAGAGTACATACAATATATTTTTCATTCACAACCCTTCCGCCTGTACTTCTGATCAGTCACCTTAACATGCAATATGAGAGGGCGCCCAGGAACCCCCCTCATGTGGTCAGCGACTACATGGAGGGCAATTATTTCCACTTTGAGGTTGGAACAGTGGGACCCACTGGTTACAAAGATTGTTTCAGAACGTATTCTTGTGTGTTGGCTGAAGACACCACTGTCTCTTATGGCTCTGGTAGATTTTTTTGGATGTGCCAGACATTTGGGTGTGGCATTAGTCTGTTCTTGTTTTCCAGTGTTTGCAGGAGAGCTAGTCCTTATTCCAACACTGAGTAGCTCTGCAGACCACAGCTGGTGTGTCAGAATCTCACAGCGATCTGGATTATTTAGACAGCATCTACATTCTCCTGGCATTTCTTCAGCTGGTCTTGCTCTGTTGATTCAGTCAGCTCTTTGTTAGAGCCTGCAACTTCATTTGGAGAGGATGATCCATGAGTCGCTTGAAATTTTCATCCTGTATCAGAATTGTGTTTCTCCCTTCAGGTTACCAGTGGTTGGTCTTTTCCATTTCATGGATATATGAGTAATTTTCATTGCACCAAGTACGCTTCTGAGTCCAAGGTTTTGCACCTTGTCTAGGTTTGATTTGTTCCAAGTGCGTGAGGCATACTCCAACACAGATTGTACTGCATCTGTATAGATAGTTCTCAGGATCTTGGAGTTTGATCGCCATGTGGTTCCCAAGAGCTTTCTCGGAACACCAAGCTTTCTGGTGGCCCTCACCTACATCAACGCAATAGAGGGCTTTCATGTCAGGAGGTAATCTAGATTGATGCCAAATTGCTGAGTGTGCCGATTTATAGTAGGGTACTCTCTCCAAGCATGAGTGAGAAGATGCTGAATAAGGTCTTTGACTTCATTGACTACTAACCCTCAGTCTTCTGTCCAATGTTGTAGCTTATTCACACCCTCCTGTATTTTATAGCCTGCTCCGGTGGCATGCTCCACATTGCCCGGTCATCAGCCGACAAGTGTCCATTATATGGATGTATTCACTCGACCATACTTGGTTGCATACCACTCCCACTTCATTACCTTTAAGTGACAGGGCTGTATCAGGATATTTAAATGCAGTTAAACACTGTCCTGGTTCAAATTTGATTTGATTATTATGCCATATAAAGGTTGATTGTGTTATTCTGTGTGGTCATAGACATGTTGCATTAGTTCGTGAAAAGGGGTCTATCGCCGCTTAATCAAATAAAACCCATGAACATTATAATATGTAGAGTGCAACACTGAGACAGCGGCGGTGATGGTGATTGTATCTCTCACACCAACTAAAAACATGTAAGCTACAGATATAAAATGTATATAATTGCTTAAAATGACCTATCACACCCAGCTAAGTTTACGTCATCATAGATTCCTATATTATAACATAATTTAATAACTTGATCCTGATACTCCTACTAACGGCGGAATATCCGAAGAAGAGAAAAACGACACGAGGAAATGACAGTAATCTACGCTCAGTACATCAGTAGAACTTTTAAAGTACCCGCTTGTGGTTCTCCTAGAAAAGAAAGACGAGGTCTACACTAAAAGTAACGCGTAAGAAGAGAATTCGAAATCCGGTAGCATGGCAGATATTTTAATAACTGCTGTACAAATGAACCTTCATAAAGAATAGATTTACACCTAGCATAACACTAAATAAGCTTGCCAGTTTAAAAATAGAATGTATGGAAGACTAAAGGAAAAGTGAGCGATTTAAATTCTGAGGTGACGTGTGCGCTCATTAAATCAGTAATACACGCTGTGCAAAAGAGTACGGGTTATAACACCTAAAATCATATATTTCCCAACGTCAGAATTGGCTAGATTTTTTTTGTCATATACCATTGTTTCTTCGCCATAAATCTACCGACAGAAATTCTGTTGCAATTTTGCTGAGGTCATTTCTTAGATTGACTGGCCTAACAGTTCGATCGATCACGACACGAGCAATGCCTGGGCGGAGCTTAGGAAGAGATGGGCGGAGCATAGCAAGAAATGGATCCCTGTATTAGTCTGCGCCCGCTCTGACTTTCACCCAACTGGTTCTGTGGCAGATATCTGGATAGAGTTGACTGACCGGGTACCAGCCCAGTCAAGTCAATTCAAATATCATTCAAAATGATGGTTGAGAGTCAAAACAGACTCGGAATACTTTACAAATAATTTACAAGGATGTCGGATTAGAATTTTGTCTAAGTCAATATTTACTTACTTGTTGGGTAACAATATCTCAAGATTATCGCAGAAATTACCAATTCCCACAGATAGCAGCGTACTGGATACTATCAGACAGATGAGTAGCAGACTGTGTAAGATGATAGATGGCAGAAACAACGATATCTCTCGTCTAGAAATACAAGAAATAAGGAACATGTCAGCGGTCCTAGCCCAAATAACAATTTCACGCCACAAAATGTACAAGTTCTCTTTTAGTGGATTGGACTTGCTAGTCGTTTTATGGGCCTCATGGTTGTCAATTTATTGTAAATCTGCGTTTACTTTTCTGACATTAAGTTCAAGAATGACCACTCGATTTACACCGGAATCTTTTTGCATTCAAAGCAGTTGCGAAAACAAAGCTGTTGAAGTCAAATATGTTGCAAGCATAATACTGTTACAGACAGAATGATGATGCATTCACAGCATCCAGGGGTGGTAGCGGGAAGCAGTATTCCTTTCCCTCCCTGGTCCTTTTGAGTCCCAGGCAGACGTGGCAGTCGAGCGGCGAGGGGACCGCTCCGCCAAAGACGTGGAGGCTCCCTGCGCTCGTCAGTCCTCCTGGGCATCCGTCGGTCTGTGGTGCTGGTCTCGTGACTCGCAAATAATTGCTAACCGCTGCAGTCGGCCATTCTTTGGAGACCCATAGGTCCGGCCGGATATTTCCAGCATGGTTAGGTGCCTGTGTACGGCTAACAAGCAGTAATGTGGTTGCTTTGCCACAAACGGGGGAGGGGGTACGCCGGTCTTGTCCTCGTCGCCAGCTGAAGGGAGCTCGAGGCACAGTGAGGCCCTGTCGACCGTGGTAATCTTCCTGTGCTGCAAGGTAGGTCATGTGCATGCCCTTGCTGTTCCCTGCTCTACTCCTGCTTCTCAGTCCAAGTGAAGGATGGCAGCGTATATGAGCACGTTCAATCCTGCAGAGGTGTTCTGAATGGTGCGGGTGGCTGAATTATGAGCAACAGTCGATTGCGTCACAGTTGAAAGGGTTTTGACTCGTACAACATGCTGGAACTCGTACAGTGGTGGTGAGCGGCTGTACGAGTCCCAGTGGTGGCGGCGGTGGTGGTCGTGTCAGTGGGAGCTTCAGTGGCAGTGGCGTTGACTCTGCTGGCGACAAGGGAGGCTACTCTCCCCAGTGTCCTTGGCCGAAAGGCATCCCTAGGCTGACGGGCAGTTCCTTCTGGGGAGAGGGATCCATTCAGGCTAATCCGTGAGCGGGCTGTGCATGTGGATGTAGGTGGATGTGGGTGCAGGAGGAAAAAGCGGCCGCATCGGCTTTCTGTTTTTCCTGGCCTGCATTCGAGCCAACCTCTTGTTAGGCATCTCTCCACCCCTCCCCCCACCCCACCCCCGCACCTCTCTCTCTATCCCCCCCCCCGCTCTCTCTCTCTCTCTCTCGGGTGCTAGTTTGTCGAGGGAGGGATGGGAGCGAGAGAGGAGGTATGGTGGGTGGGTGGGGTCACACTTAACGATTAGGTTTACCAAGAGCTACATGCACGATATTTTGAACGTGGGCCGAAAGAAGGTGGTGCATGGGGTCACAAAAGGAGCAATTCACACCCTAGTCATCGGTGGTCCTATCCGAGCTACCATCGCTCCTTAGGTGGGTGGGCCTGCAAGGCGATGGGGGAAACAACTGTCTCCCCGGGGAAGGCGTCCTAAGCTGGAGGAGTAAGAGAAGAGACAGCTGACTTTTCCTATCTATCCAAGGCAGTTGGTCGGTCACTAGCGGTCGCTATTCAGCCCGTCTGTTTAAGTGGATTCTTAAGGTTAGTTGATCGCAAAAGTTGTTTGGTGCTGAGAGCTAATCACTCATCAAAGGTTCGCTTAAAGCAGGATGGAAGGAGAGTACTACTTTAATGTTCGAAGGAACATGCGCGGGGAAGAAGTTTTAGTCATTGCTGCCCAGTTGATCCAAAATTCGCAGTGGGCATCCAGAGGCTGGCCTTCTGTGAGTGCCTAAATCTAATGCTTTAAGAGGGGATCCCGCGCGAAGCGGTAGTTTAGGCTAGCTAGGATGTTTTGCTGGTTAAGGCCTCAGGCAGCCACAGAAGGACGCGATTGGTTAGGTTATGTGAGAACCTCTTCCATCGCAGGGTCGGGTGAATCTTTAGCTCAGGGATATTAAACTGCTTTGAGCAACGTAAAAAAGAGCTAGACGCAGTCCAAGGGCCGATCTTCCTGGGTTGCAGACGCACACAAATCCCATGTTACTAAAGAGAGGGTTTAGTGGAACCTCCACCAAGTTTGGGCTCTAAGAAGATGCGATAAACTGGAAAGGAATTCCAGAGACACAGCAGTTATCTGGTTTGGTCACAGAAACCAGTGGTAACTGCAGGGTCGTGTAACTAAGCCTACATTTGCCTAGGCTGCTGGCCAAGCGGTTGGAAAACAGTATGCTAGCCAGATCATTTGGGCAGGTGAAGTAAAAAGTTAGGTGGCGGTGGCTGGGTGTGTGTGTTGTTATTTGAGGCCAGATGAAAGGGCATCCATGGGGAGTAGTCATATGTGGCACACATCAGTATCGCGACATCCAAACAGCTTGCTACAGATCTCATTGAGAGGCGGCAATGGCGATTGTCGAGCGGGGGTTAAGTTGAACTGAGAGGCGCAGCAGACCGAGGAACTCCACTTTCCTAATCTTAGCAGTATATCCTACTCTTAGGGGCTGAGACAGCACAGATCAAAGGTGTGCATCGATCACGGGAGCTTCTTTGGAGTGGGGAGCTAACCTTGAGAGAGCGGTGGCTAAGCTGCTGCGGACAATTATCACTAGTTAGAAGTAGTCCAAGTGAAATGCGCAGGGCCTAGCGAATAAGTAAGGGAGAGCGGGGGAATATTTCAGCGTTAAGCACACATGGCGTTACCCACTCAAAAGAGCTGTGAAAAATTGTATACGTCCAGACTGGTAAGAATACCCAGTGGAAGTGACACCGTTACAATGCTAGTAATTTGTCTTCACATTGAACAGGGCGGTGGATCATCATCCGCAATTTAGGACTAAGATGAGCAATCTCCTATCTAAGCATTCCTTGAGGCGAAATGGAATGGCCGCTCTGAAGCGGTGGAAAGAATCAAACAAAAAGGATGCTTAAGATAGTATCTCTGAAGATTCTATAAGAGAGGAAAAGTAAGAACTGTAGTAGCGTATATATCTAAGATCTTAATCATGCACAGTTCAATTCCTAAGCGCCATGGAAACAGTCACAGTCACGGCAGAAACAGTCCCGCAAATGCCAGGTTTTGCTGTTGCGGGCATTGTTGGCTTTTAACCGGCCTCGGTAATTATATTCCCAAGGCACAACGTCACACGGTGGCTTAATCCTTGACAGACAGAGATAACAAAAAACTGGGCGAGCAGAACTTGTGGGAATGGGTGAAAGTTCAACAGCTTCCTCACATAATAAGTGGTCATGAAGAGGTGCCACGGAAACAGTCAGTTCGTCCCACGGTGCAGTCGAATCTAGCAAATGGCACAGCTAGAATCGAATAAGCTGAAGCGGTTGTTCTAGGTAGTGGAAGAAATTATCTTTATTCTTCTAAAGTGAAAAAAGCCCCTGTTTTAGTTTCTGCGAGATTCGTTCATACTTGCACATATATACTATACACCTGTGCAAAAGTTAAGCACCAGCAAAAACAATAGAACGTAGAAACATGATGGTACAACTAGGCTGCCATACTTTTTGTCCCCGCGTTAGCTGACATAATTCCAAGTACGAAATGCACATGCATGCATGACTTCACGCCGCTTCATGTCCGTGCATGGCGGGAAACAGCACACGTGTTCAGTTATGTAAAAGTCCAGTTTGAGGTGTAGAACATTACATACAGATTTAGGCGACAAGATTAGGAATTTTGTGTTCATGACCGTGGTTTATTTGTACAGAGAGAATTAGCTCTTGATTGTGAACCGCTATGGCAAGACGAAGGTTAAGTGATCGTGTGAAATGGCAAATCATAGGCATGCATACCACTGGTATGTCATGCAGAGAGATTGGCAGACAGCTGAACATTAACCATACTGTAATCAGTCGTTTGATTGCAAAACATGGGCAAACTAACGAGGTGAAGGACAGGCCTAGATCTGGAAGACCGAAGAAGACTACTGCCCGTGATGATCGAGCCCTAGTACGCCTTGTTAGGAGATCTCCATTCACCAACAGCCGAGTGCTCAGCCAGCAATGGGAAACGCGCAATAGAGTGTCAATGTCTACCGTAAAAAGGAGACTGTATGCTGCTGGCATGAAAGCTAGGAGACCTGTCAGACGTCCTCTCCTCACTGCACACCACAAAGAGGAGCGTCTGAGGTGGTGCAACGAAAGAAGACACTGGAACATGAGATCCTGGAGACGGGTACACTGGTCCGATGAAAGTCGGTTCCTGCTTCATGCCACAGATGGTCGAACTCGTGTATGGGGGTCCAGACGCACGGCGTACGACCAACGTAACATCATGGAAGAAGTTCCATTTGGTGGAGGTTCCGTTATGATATGGGGGTGCATCTCATTTGATTGTAAGCTGGATCTGTTGACTGTACCTGGAACACTAAATGGACAAAGATATCAAGATTCCATACTGGATAGAGTTGTGGTCCCTCATTTTGTAAATCATGCACCTGGAACCCACCCTATATTCATGGATGACAACGCCCGACCACATCGTGCTAGAGCTGTGCATGAATACCTCCGCCAGGATGCCATCGAAACCCTACCATGGCCAGCAAGGAGCCCTGACATGAACCCTATTGAGCATATATGGGACATTCTGGGAAACATGGTGAGAAGGAAGGATCCTCCTGTGCAGAACCTACAGGAATTAACAGACGCACTCCATCTTGAATGGCAACGAATACCACAATGGCGTATCAGTCGGTTGGTGACCAGCATGAGACGTCGTGTCCAGGCCGTCATCCAGGCACAAGGTGGATATACCCGGTATTAATAATGACAGTCTCAAACTCGTGCACAGATGTTAAACTTCGTTTTCAGACACCATTAATGACAATCTAGCCACGTGTGTCAACTGTAGGGCAATAGTTGTCAGTTGTGTCAACGTAACCATATTCAGGCCTCGTTTTCAAGTTCAAACAAAAACATACAGTGTTTCCCCACCATCATAATCAGCATTCCTCTAGTTCCATTATTACCTCTTGCACTAAGATGGATGGGTACATAAATGTTTATGCTATTGCTTTCTTCATAGCACATGAATATACCCTCGCATGTGCGTAAAAATAGGGTGGTGCTTAACTTTTGCACAGGTGTATATATGACCTCTATCAAAACACAAGAATTTAACAAACATTCATGCCCTGAACCCACACCCCAATTCCGGAATCCTTCTGACCCAGCCGACAGCACTGGGAGAAAGTTCCATCATTCATTCGCTTACAAAGGTTTGGGTGTTTCATAAAGCACCCGCAAAGAAGAAAGTGCCGCTCCCACCTCGTGGGGCAGTGAGGCAGGGCCGTATATGTGTGTAAGTATGAACGAATCTCGCAGAAACTAAAGCAGGAGCTTTTTGTTTCTGGTTCGATTCTTACTTACACATATATACTATATGATCAAACACAGATTTCAACAGCAAGGAAAATCCGGTGGGTGGAGGTGTGAGCAGCAACCACACTTCTTCTACCATGAAATTTAAGGCGAACCCTGTATTGGTTGACTGGAGATTTAAGACTCTACTGCAAATGACTGGAAGTCTCCCACAGCTGTCATCACCTTAAGAGAACAGGAAGACGACAGCGTGACCGCCTCACCACCCCCACACCCCCACCCACCCCATCCTTCTACCTTCAATCTCCTACACGGAGGCCCAGAGCATGAATGACAGACATATCCACGGCATTTATTTGAGCACTAATAAACACAAGATAATTGTTAATTAGGACATATTTAAGGAATGAGATTTCCGATGCTATCTCACTAGACACATCATAATTCATGACTCATCATCCAGTTTGGCTAGCCAAACATCATGAAATTATGCCAAATTTCCGCTCATTCTATAACGTTACATGCATGTTTGTACATAAACAACTAGAATACTTACATTTCATTGCGTTGTCCAGACTGTAGCCGTCCGTTATCATCTCACTAATAATCTCTTAACTAGGCTCAGCAAGCCATCATCACATACAAGCCCAATGTGATGGAATTTGAAGGATGAGTTGCATCGCACTCATATGAGACAATCGTTGTACTATCTACCAGCTATGCACGACGGTTTACCAAATCTTTACTATGAGGCAAATTTGCTATAGCAACAGTGTTCATTGTCGAAGAAACATCACACATGTAAAATGATCTAAAAGACGATTCTGCATGCCACTGAGCAACAGACATAACTTCCTCTAATGCTACACCATTATAGAGAGCCATTTGGACAGTCAGAGCTCTTATCTCATGAGTATTAGCTCGCGCAATTTGTTCACCTGAGGCAATCTTGTGTGTACACTTAATTGCTTCGACATCCCATCTTGAAATAGTGTCATTTGATGCCCGGCCATGAGGTGTTTTATAACAAAGCCACAAGGATTTAGAGTCCTCACACCATCATTCATTGCGTTTCTTATATACATTCAGAGCTCTGACATGGCACCAAACCTTAGATGGATCAAATCGAATCAGGCAGGGCAAACAA
Organism: Chaetoderma sp. LZ-2023a; assembly: GCA_034401795.1. Lineage (NCBI taxonomy): Eukaryota > Metazoa > Mollusca > Caudofoveata > Chaetodermatida > Chaetodermatidae > Chaetoderma > Chaetoderma sp. LZ-2023a. The sequence goes on along the minus strand of CM067373.1, from coordinate 84,466,689 downwards.
ATTGGCTGACCAGGATGTTGTAACAATTGATCTTTAGACATAAAACACTGTCTAGGTAGCAATTTCAAGCATTCGCCCGTAATGGCGAAACGGTCATTTTCAGCAGATAAAGCATGTATCTCACTTCTTCCCCTAGCTGAAGGAACAGCCACCAAGAAAACTGTCTTCCACGTCAACAACTTGATATCAATTGAATGAATAGGTTCCAACTGTGCACCCCCTAGCGCCCGCAAACATAGAGAAAAATTCCATGCATGTAATGGCAATGGTTCTCGTGGACGTACATTACTCATTCCTTTGATCATCTCATTCAGCATACTATTCTCATCACTTCCCGATGATAAACTCGGAATCGCAGATGCCAGTGCTGATTTGTACACAGCAAGGGTCGAAGGCTGCAACCCTCTTCTATCATCAAAGAATAACTCACACAAAAAATATGCTACCTGTTGAACAGTTGCATCAAATGGATCAATGTCTCTCTCTGTGCACCAGACTGCGAACTCATTGATCCTAAAATTATATGTTATCAATGTCTCCTTGCTGAGGCCACACACTTTGATGCTCATTCAGAAAATCCTCCCTCAATCGCTCTACGCTGGATAACATCCATGCAGTCAATTGAAACAATATCCGGTCGCTCGGGCAGATGATGACATTTGTTCTGTGAAATAAGATCCTTCATCCCTGGCAGAGGTACTGGCCGCAGACCAGACGATCCAAGAGATCCGTAAACCATGATTGGCTTGACCAAGAGGGAGCTATCAGCATTAGATGACACTTCTCCTGTCTGATCTTCTCCATTACCTTCGAGATCAAGATAGTTGGCGGGTATACATACGCATATATTCTTGTCCAATCCACTGCCAACACGTCCACTGCATACGCACTCGGATCTGGAATCGGTGATATGTACGTGGTCATCTTGGCATTCTCTCTCACCGCAAAGAGATCTATGTTTGGCTTTCCCCAATGCCTGAGCAAAACCTCTGCTACTGCTTGATTTAGCTGCCATTCTGTGGGTCTGCATATCATTCTTCTGCTTAGAACATCTGCCAGAATGTTAGCTTTCCCGGATTGAGTGCCGCTCTGACCACTATTCTCTTTTCTTGACACCACTGCAGCAGGTTCCAAATTTTCATGCACAGTTCTGGGGACCTGGTACCCCCACCCCACCCCTGATGGTTGAGATAGGCTACCACTGTCGAATTGTCTGATCTCACCAGAACTACACTGTCTACTAACTGCCTCTCGAAATGTTTCAGTGACAGTTCCACCGCCAATATCTCTAACATGTTGATGTGTATCTCGGCAGTCTCTAGATTCCAGATCCTGGACACTGAGATGACCCAGGCACGCCCCCATCCCTTTAATGATGCATCTGTGCACAGCGTTAGATCTGGGGATGGGAGCTGTAATGGGACACCGTGCACCAGATTCTCCCTGCACATCCACCACTACAGGTGGTACTTCATTGGCTCCTTTAATGGGATCATTTGATTCAGACTGCCAGTTTTCTGTGACCAGAATGCCATTAAATACATCTGCAATGGCCGTCTCATCAGTGGTGCGAACAGAACCACTCTGTCCATCGAAACAAGAAGCCCTAACAACTTCAGATACTGTCTTGCTGACACTTCCTTCCTCAGCTGAAACATGTTCAAGAACTCCAGCAAAGTCAACACTCTGTCCTCTGATGGACGTGCCAGACCAACATTCAGATCGAACAGAATTCCCAGATACACAAACCACTGGGATGGAACTAACTCTGACTTCTGGTAAATGACTACCCAGCCCAACCGGTTGAGAAGATCCAGAACCACATCTAGATTGTGTTTTAACTTCAACGGAGCTCTGGACTTGATGAGCCTATAGTCGATATACGTATGGAGTGCAATGTTTCTCTCTCCCTCTCCTCTCCTCTCCTCTCCCCCTCGCTCTCCCCCTCGCTCTCTCCCTCGCTCGCTCTCTCCCTTCTCGCGCTTCTCGCACTTCTCTCGCTTCTCTCTCCTCTCTCTCCACTCTCTCCCCTCTCTCCCTCTCTCTCTCTCTTTCTCAAGTACGCTGTAACTGCAAGAACCACTTGGTGAAGACCTTGGGCGCTGTTGTTAAACCATACAGTAGGACAGAAAACATTGCCCTGAAAGGCAAAATGCAGAAACTTCTGAAACTCACTTGCCATTGGGAAAGTTCAGATCTATCGACACTGCCCACATGCCTTTGCTCAAGCCCGCCACCATCGAAGCCACTGTTTCCATCATGTTTTCCAGCCGAACATGCATCTGATCTACTAACCATTCTGGTTTGTAGCCGTCCTTGACCTAATGTCAAACGACGGAATCTATTGAGACACGATTCCATTCTGACACGAATAGACCTAGTCTTCCACCTACTACTACTCGCGCACTTAATACATCCACCGAAGTAGAAAAATAGAATGGGCTTGACCCAATGCTACACCACCGATTGTTCCGATTCTACCGGACTGACTCCTTCGAAAAGACTGTCAGGCCCTATACCCACGGCCTCCACAACCTCGCTTGGCCTCTGACGGGCCCCAAGCACCATATCCACGACCACCACTAGCGGGCACAGGACATTTTGTGTGAACATGTTTAGGCTTGTAATAGCCCTGCTGCCCTGTTGCTGTTGACTGGATTGATAACACTGTACACGACCGTGGAACATTGTTCCACCAGCATGTCCAGATGGACCCAAGCGACTGGGAGACCACTCACTTTGTGGCTGCAGCTGTGGTTGTGGCTGCTCATATTACTGCTGCCTTGGCCTCTGTTGACCCCTTTGCGTCCGCTGTCCAGCACGAGCTAGACAATGGTTACCACCACGTTGCCCTTCACGCAACTGACTAAAGTTAGCAGCAAAAGCTTGTTGCTCCTGCTTCCTTGCCAGGTTTACAGTCAACATTGCCTGAGCTTGTCCACCAAACAGATGTGGACCCTTGGCACTTGCATTCATCAAATCTGATCGCAATCCTGGTAACGGTGACAACCTATCTAACACCATTCTTCTCTCTGTTCCTTCAATGTTCTCGCCACCACATGGGCCATACAATCTTCATCCGGTCTGACTGACTAAAAATCCACCCGAGGTGCCACCACAGGGGCCATCTCTTGGTTCTCTCAAGCCAGGAGTAACACCTTGCACACTTTAGTGCAATGCGACAGTGTTTGATAACTCATTAAACATAGTCTTATCATAACTCATAACATATGGGTTATGTAATAAGCCCTCAGATTTAATAGTATTGCTAACATCAAAGGTTACTCTCTCATCATTTGAGAACACGGGCGCCTTTGCATACTCAACATAATCTTGTGGCGGAACCTGCACCCTACTTCTTACATCTCGTGGCGTCTTGGGAAGCTTGAGCTGGTTCTCGGTTCTCACCCTACAAGCTGCTGACAGAAGTAGGTCATCAGAATCACCATCTAACGGCAATCTAGGTACAGTTGAGGGACCACCCATCATCATATTCACAGCTTTCTGTTATAGGTATTCCATAACATGGAGACGTTGACAGTCCTCCCTCTCCGTTGAATAGCCCTTCACTCCGGCTACCCACTGAATAGTCCCATTTTATTCAACTCCTGACGAAGCATATTCATCACCAAGGAGGCCCGTTCCTGAGCCATCCTCATCTTCTGTTTGATCAAACAGTGCTTGTCGACTTCTCTCGGTAAGCGTTTCAACTCCCCCTGAATCATAACCAACATTCTCTGACATCTCAAGGAACGGTGCGGACTCTGTACACGCTGATGGATGACCAGTCAGTCTCTGTTGCTGCCTACCAGTTCCTTCCACTGAAACAAACTCAGATCCGCAGGGTTCTACAGCAACACCAAGTCTAGCCCCTGTCAGAGCAGACTCCGGAGCTGGATCCCGAGTCCCGTAGGACTCACCAACCCTAATGCTGCCACATTTTGGAACACGGTAACCCACGAGACCAGGAGGTACCCATATCACGACAAAATCACAATCTGGCTGCTGTTCCCCACCAGGCCAGGGCCACTCTTCAGGTTCTGAGACCTCTTCAGACACCTCCAACAACGCCGGCTCTCTGACACCATCTCCATAACGCATATGTTCCTCAGCTCAACCACACAGGCCACTACCTTCACTACCCTTCGGACGATATACATAATCACACAACAGACTATCTTCCTCTTCTGTCAATAAATCGACAGAAGACTGAACTCTCTCAAGTTGGGAAGAAAAATAGCTGTCATGATTAGGCTGTCCCGCAGGGGCTTGAGCATCAGTTATTACCTCGGAAATTACCAATCCTGTATCAGGAGGAGCAGAGGAGGGGGGGGGGGTGAGACAACACCAAGGAACTGCATATACTGCAATTGGGTCAAGAACTCTTGGAATTAAGTTGTCACCAAAGACTCTACATTTCTTATCAACCTATCACTAGAGGCTCTCTCCTATCTAACATCGCTACCACCTCCTTCATCACATCACCTTTCACCCTTTTATCCTTCTTCGACAATTTGTCCCCCTTTTGGACTAATTGTACAACAGCAGTCGTCGTCCAGTTATGGCAAATATTACAAATGTCAACAGAACAAGTACTACACGCCCCACACTAATGGCCAAAATATCGGGCCGCCATGTAACAGTTACACCCATGACAACGGGTGGTGACAACATTTCCCTTGCTCTACAACACAGGAATTTTAATAATAAAAACAAAATTCGGGAATCATAGTCTAGATTACAAAATAAACTAAACAACAAGCAAGGAAGACACTAAAACAAAAATTTGGTAAAATTTGACTCTGTTAAAGCAGACTTTTATGACATGCATAAAACTTTTTTTTTTAACCCGGAAGTGAGAATTAATGCAAGATTTAATTCTCCTGTTTATCTTAATTATTTATCTTATCACGTCATAAAGATTAAATGTTCATGGCGCATTTGAGTAAAGAACAACACTGTTGTTTTCTTTATTTAATAATCACATAAATCCGGGAAACGTCAACAATAAACCCACTATCACGGCCACCATACATAAATAAACACGTCCGGAAGACAACACTCGACAGCTTGTTTACCGCAGCAAGCTACGAAATAAACGGGTACTCGTTAAGGACAAATAATTACCCGAGTACTCGAAAACGTTATAAGCAGTTCTGAAAAATTTCCATAATGGCGCCCAATTTCATATTTAAATCTCGCATGAAGCAATTTTTAAACTAAGGACACCGCGAATATGGAACAAAATCACCTGGTTTAAAGAGGCTTGTTCTTTCCCTGCCATCATAATACGTCTTCGTTAACAAAAAACAACACGATCAGAATAAACACTCGCAACTCAAATAAATGAGAGTTTTCAAAAGGTCTATATGTGAGCGCAAAACTTTATAAAAGGAATGAATGGTGGAACTTTCTCCCGGTACTGTCGGCTGAGTCGGAAGACTTCCGAAATCGGGGTGTGGGTTCAGGGCATTAATGTTCGTTAAATTCTTGTGTTTTGATAGAAGTCGAGCATAAAACTTCATTGACCATATAGTATATAATGTGTAAGTATGAATCGATGCAGAAAACACAAACGGTAAAATGTTCATGACAACGAAGATCGTAGACGGTGGAAGTCAGGCTCACTCAGAGGTTGGAGATAAGTGGCATTTACCGAGTTCTTCTTCTCGGTAGGCGGAGTGTGGCCGAGATGTTCCAGATGGGGGTCTCTGCGAGAAGAAATCCGCAGTGTGGCTGGTGTGCATCCTACTTTCTTCGAGAATCCAAATTTCAGATCACCGAGGTTTTCAGAGCGGTGCGGAGGCGGTGGTTTGCTGGAGGCAGAGGAATTTAGGTTGTTATTTTGGGCCACTCATGCAGAGCAGTCCTTTCAAAATTTAATGTTGTCCCTCTGCCTGTGTAGATGATGGCCCACGGCGAGCGGTTGAAGCCCCGGTAGTCCCTGTAGTGCAATTCTCCTGTCATTTACTGAACCTGGGAAGTGGGACATGTACCATCGACTGGGGTCGTTGGCGAGGCAGCGACAAACCAGCCTTTCAGCAGCTCGGCCATGAGATAAGAAGCTATTGGTTTGATTGGCGTCTATTGAGTCCCTGAGTCCAGGTCCTATTCACGCCATTCAAGGCTGGTTTTATTTCAGTCTATTATTGATAACTTGTCCAGTTTTACACTGATACTCATTTATACTCCTGAGTAGAGAGAGGCAACGAGGAGTGAAGGAGATTGCCTATGTTTCCAGCGATAGTCAGGTGGCCGGGGTCGCTGGTTGTGAGCTCACAGAGCGAGCAGCTTTTATACTCTCTGCTCTACATCTCGTTATCTTTCTGCGAATGGTTGGCTTTCTTTAAAAAATCTTTCAACCAATCGGTATTCATCTTTTCTGGTAGTAGAAGCAGGTTAAATGTCGACATTGCATTTTTGGTTGTTTTCTACCTCTTCGTTTTGACCAGATATTATCATGGTGAGGAAGCTGAGTTTCAGGTTTTCCAGACGTGCCAAACTTTTATGAGCATGACTGTTACGAGGAAGAAACCGTGCAACGATCATGTATATGCAAAGCTAAAATGTCCACCCATTCATCAGTCTCATATCCCGTTATATGAAGAAAACCCCTGTCTATTACGGGGAACTCCCAAGTGGCCTGCACAGAGAGGACAAATCGTGTCTTAAACGTTTTCACCATCAAACGTGCTTAGGGTATAGCCATCCATAGGACGGCCGCAGCATATCCCAGAGGATGGGTTACCGGTTCCGGGTTGGTTAGTCCCTGCCGTCACCGGACCGCATCACAAAGATGCTATAAATTTTCTGTGAGCAGAGACAGCAATAGCAGCAACACAAGTAGCAGCAAGAGCAAAATCAGCAACAGCAATAGTGACAACTGAACTGCTACAACATTCTGCAACAGCATTCAGTTAAATGATAATGAATTAGTAGAAGCCATGGACAGTAACAAATAGCAATTATCATGTAGCTTAATGTCAGCAATATATCATAGCTACAGCCATGCACAGAACCATTTACACACAATTTTCGTTCTAAATTCTCTGGAAACCTATTTTCAAGTGGGCTAAATATTTATTTTGAAAATATTTTGTCTGAAACTCTTCCTACCTAAACTTTCAACCAAATTGTTTTAAAAAAGAATAATGAACCTTTCTAGTTTATGCATCCATTATATGACGGCATAATCAACTACATGACATGTAGGATGACGTCATAGTCAATAACGTCATGAATGACATAAATAAGTTTGTCACGAACGCATAATTGAAGATGGACTTAGCGTTGTTGTGCGAATTTTGTCTTTACTCTTCAATAAACATTCTGTTGAATATTTTGAAACTAATTTGATGGGTTTGGCAGCAACAGTACCCAGTCAAATTAGTTTCAAAATATTCAGCAGCTTACCTGTAAAGCTTTCTGGAAATTGATCGATTGATCCCAAAATGAGCGATGTGTGGGTGTTGCGTAACTAGGGATGGGCGGGGCATTAACAGGATTCTCACAATGAGTTAGAAGCGTATCATTAGTATGTATGCGGAATGATATGAGTCAGTGAACAGCTTAAGTGCTATCACATTTCAGACAAGTGTGTGTTGTTTATTGTCCAATTAATGATAATATGCGGATATTCGTGCAGTTGTCATCTTCTAGGGGTCATTGTATTAAAAGTAAAAAAACCCAATTTTTTGCTAAAAAATGTCGTATCATTTGAAATACACATTGGCCCCATGGAGCATCCACATTTGATTAAAATTTGAATTAGTTTGGTATTGGTTTTTCCTATTGGTTACTAAAGTGAAGAAATTGCTTTTTGGGATTAACAAATACCGGCCAGGTAATCTGCGTAATCAGGGAAGCCGATCAAGAACAAAAATAGCCACAATGGACCTTTCCATTGTTAGCTATTCCCCGCCCATCACTAGCTAAGCTCCACCCACACCTCGCCGTGTTTGGATTGATCGATCCCCGAATGCCCTAGCTATCAATTTCCTGAAAACTATACAGGGAAGCTGTTGAATATTTTGTAACTAATTTGACTGGGTGCTGTTGCTGCCTATGGCAGCAACAGCGCACAGTCAAATTAGTTTCAAAATATTCAACAGAATATTTATTAAATAGTAAAAGCAAACAATTTGTGCAACAACGCATAGACCGTCTTCAAATATGCGTTCGTGACGTACTTAATGACGCCATTCATGACGTCATCCATTATGATGTCATTCTACACACCGCGTAGATGATTATGACGTCATATGATGGGTGGGTACTCTGGAAAGGTGAATTACCAGAACGTTACGTCTCATAGTTCTAACACAGCTATCTCAAGATGATGCCTCGAATTGTCTACCAACGATATAGTAAATAACTCCATTTAGTGTTACAGCCATTGGCTTTCATCAAACACCGCGCCAATACTGAATATAGGGCGAATACTGAGTACCAGGTCAATACTGAATACAGGCTCAATGCTGAATATCAGGCAAATACTAGACACAGGCACAATACTGAATAGCATGCCAATACTGAATACTGTGTCAATGCTAAATACAGGCCCAATACTGAGTATCATGCCAATACTGAAAACTGTGTCAATGCTAAATACAGGCCCAATACTGAATATCATGCCAGTACTAAACACCAGGGGCGACCGAATCAAAACTCTGATAGGGCTATCAGCGCCGTATCAACCGCATAACCATGAAGTTGACCGAATCAAAAATCTTGATAGGCTGCCGATAACAATTGTCGATAGTGCGATGACACTTAACACCGAATCAAAACATGGATAGGGTATCAGTGTTGTGGCTGACAGGGACTGAGAGGAAATTTCGCTAACTCTGGCTTAGACTTCCATTAAGTGCCTGATAGTTTCAGCATAATACAGAGAAAACGTGCATTATACACGCCGGCCGATATTGGGGAGGAATTCCACTATATCCTCGTGGGTGATTACTTTGATGATGCTCGAAAAGAGACTGTAAAAGAAACTGTACCGAAATACTTTTATAATAAACCAAATTATTTAAAATTCCGTCCACTACTTTCTTCAACAAAACTGTCGTTATTACAAAGACTATGCCGTCTCGTCAAGAAGATACTGATGAAATTTAGTAGAACTAAAAACCAAGCTATATATTTCTGTTACTGTTATATGATTTAAGATAATCTATTGACTAAAACACTAGAAATAGTTAAGGACTGGAAGGCAAAATTAAATGGACACTGCGAATCAAGCATGGACCCCGGTAGATGGAATATAGGGGAGGTGGGTGGGAATGGGGGGGCATCTCTGACTGAATGCCAGTGTGAGACAACACTGATGACTTTTTTTAATGATTAATGATGATGATATGATAAAACGTCAATGTACAAATAACAAAATTATGTGAAAATGAAAAATGTTGATGATGTGATGCTATGACGATACCATTATGATAAGTGCATGGGACACAGATACAACGCTGACGCGACTGAAGCTGATCAAATTACATAGTATTAGGACGGAGGCAATGTTGCAAAACGATAATGACAACATAACGATATGATACAACTAACATATCGAGTTAAAATGAAACAATACAATGATGTGATGATGTTAGTCATGAGAATATGATAATGGTATTACGATGATGACAAAATGATATAAACAATATTATGCAAACGTAATGACGATGACAGAATTATGATCCAATTCATAATATATGAATATATAGGCCTAACTATATATTGCAAATGATAATGTATAAATGATGATGTAATATAGTCATAATCCTTTGTGCTGTATATATACCTATCCCATATGCCATTGTGTGACCTGGGAATGATAATAAATAAACAGAAAACAGTGAAACCGCTAAAGTATTGTAGGTGAAACAATACCAATCACGGATTGCAGCCCATCATCGCGCTCTCATTTTTTCACGCTGAAGGAAGTCTTTCAGGTTTTTCGGATTTCCTGGATCACGCCCATAGTTGGGAGATCTAAGTATACTAGTTGAACTCGTGGAAATACAATGTAGCGTGCACTGGGTTCTTATTACGTTAAATATTTTTAAAACAATTTGACTGGAATGAAGTTTTGTCAATGTTATTCTATTTCAGGATACACAATGTTTTCAGTAACATAAATAATATATGCTACGTTACCCGTGGCCCTCCCTCCACATCCCACCCCTTCTCTCTACTTCCCTCCACCACCCTCGTCTCTCTCTCTCTCTCTCTCTCTCTCTCTCTCCCTCCTCTCTCTCTCAGTCCGTCTCTCGCTCCCTCTCTCGCTCTCCCTCCCTCCCATCCCCCTCTCACGCCCCCCTCCTTCTTCGCTCCCCTCCCTTCCTCCGTTTCCCCACACACTCTCTCCCTTCCTTCATCTCTACTTCCCTCCCTCTCTCCCTTTCCATGCATCCCTCTCACTATCTCTGCCGCAGCACCCACCCACCCGTGTGTGATTGTCAAATGTGCGTGTATTAAGAATGTTTTAACATAACCTCTGGATTTCCACAGGTTCAGCTATCTAGCACTATTATTATATAGATGGTCACACACTTTCATGTGGTAAAATTGGAGCCAAATGTAGGACTTTCTGAGAAATCCAACGATACGGATTCCAGTTATTTTATCCGGATTACAGTCAAAGTGTGGAAAACATTTCCACACCGAGTTCCTTCGTTGTGTAAAAATTTGATGAAAATGGGAGCATATGTTTTCTTGATACAACTCCAGTCTCGCACGAACGCATGTAAACACGCATACAGGTACGCTCACGCGCACGCACGTACACACTCGATCACAATGCCATCTGCAGTAGTAGTAGTAGTAGTAGTAGTAGTAGTAGTAGTAGTAGCAGTAGTAGTAGTAGTAGTAGTAGTAGTGGTAGTGGTAGTGGTAGTAGTAGCAGCAGTAGTAGTAGTAGTAGTAGTAGTAGTAGTAGTAGTAGTAGTAGTAGTAGTAGTAGTAGTAGTAGTAGTAGTAGTAGTAGTAGTAGTAGTAGTAGTAGTAGTAGTAGTAGTAGGTAGTGGTGGTAGTAGTAGTAGTAGTAGTAGTAGTAGTAGTAGTAGTAGTAGTAGTAGTAGTAGTAGTAGTAGTAGTAGTAGTAGTAGTAGTAGTAGTAGTAGTAGTAGTAGTTAGTAGTAGTAGTAGTAGTAGTAGTAGTAGTAGTAGTAGTAGTAGTAGTAGTAGTAGTAGTAGTAGTAGTAGTAGTAGTAGTAGTAGTAGTAGTAGTAGTAGTAGTAGTGGTAGTAGTAGCGGCCGCAGCAGTAGCGGTGGCAGCAGTAGCGGTAGCAGCAGCAGTAGCAGCGAGGTACATAGTATATATTAAAATAGCTCGCGTGGAGCATAAACGTTGTCAATCACTGGCGTCCATGTGCGTGCGCTGGGGATGACGAAAGCGAGCGGCAATCTTCAAAGAAATGTGCCTACAAACGACTGATAGGTCACTGGTGGACATGATATAATCTGGATAAATGTACTATCTACGATTTCACTAACAGCGTGGTACCAGTGACTATCGGAACATTGGATTCGGTCAATTTTACCTTGCTGATACTGCACCGATACCGGACCCTCTGATGAGGCCTATCAGCGGATACGGTATCAGAGTTTTGATTCGGTCTACCCAGGCCAACACAGTCATCGGTAGTTCCCCACTCGATGAACTATTTGTCGTAGTACAGACTATAACTGGCTGGCAACCAACATCGTCTTTCTGCTGGTCTATCTGGTCAAGAACACCCGTCACAGACACTGGAAACAACGCCCACGGCTTTACAAGCACTGCTCACTACGTAAATACGTTTCCGGGTGTACGAAAAATAGTCATTACTTGCGCATCCGTTCCTTTCTGTGCTAAGGGAGCCATCAAGTTTAAGACTAAAACTAGAAGATATATTAAATGACTTTGGTTAATAAGATGATTTGGAATATTTAATCGGTCAAACGTCTGTTATAGCCTATCATGTCTTCTAAAATGGCTGCACAAATCAAGCAGTCAACTTTATAACATTATGTAATCCCTACAGTTGAAGCGACAAGACTGCGCAATGGATCTTTCAAGTTTTAGCTATGCCCCGCCCACCTATACCTACGCTCCACCCACACTTCGCTGTCTTGGATTGATCGATCACCGAATGCCCTAACTATCAATTTCTTGAAAGCTATAGGTAAGCTGTTGATTATTTTGTAACTAATTTGACTGGGTGTTGTTGTATGACCGCAAACAGCGCCCAGTCAAATTAGTTTCAAAATATTCAAAAGACTATTTATTAAATAATAAAACATACAATTTGTACAACAACGCATAGTCCGTCATCAAATATGTGTTCGTGACTTACTTACCTACATCATTCATGACGTCATAATGACACCATTCATGATGATGGATGGATACAATGGAAAGGTCCATTGTACTACATTATCATAAATATGAGTTGTCTAAAACTTCGTATAAGTGAATATGTCCACATATGTTATGACATTGTGAATGCTATCTCAATGCCAGCTATATTGGCGTGGATTTAACACCTCTAGTATCAACAGCGCCGCAAAGGGATCAAAATGCTATCTAGATTAATTAACTCTTTAACGCTCTAGATATCTCAAAGAAAATTGCAATTCTCATTCAGTAAATGTTCATTTAGATAAGACAATGTGTGTACAAAAATAACTTTCTGTTGTCACACGTTTTGTTCATCCTAATCATTAAATAACTTATATTCAGGAAATTGCAACTTTTTGGTTGTTTTGACAGCGTACATGTGCAGGCCATGAAGACAATTAAAACATTTTTTACCACTGAAATGACTGGTTTGTTTACCGGGCCAGTCATTCCAGCACTAAATTTTCAAAAATTGTCTACTCTTGGCCTGGAACATCACTCAAGAGCACTGCAGGTGCCATTTTGCAGGTTTAACCATTATACTATTAAGTTGAAACAAGTGGGTGGGGTGGGGGGATTGTGGTGTTAATGTGCTCGCCAATCACTGTATTGGCCAAGAGCAAATTAACATTATAGGGGAGCATGGACTTTGACATTCATCGACCATGTCGGCGTCTCTACTGGTTCAACAATTGTATAATATTAATAAGGGTCCAGGACCATAACGTCATTCAATTTGTGGTTAGCTCACGTGTTCTGTACAATGAGATACTAGCAAATCCTTGATATATAGGCATAGTCCTTGTTTCGGATTGGTTAGTTTCGTGCTGAACTGCTCTCGAGATCACATGCCCATTACTACTGCTTCCACGAAGCGTGTTTGTAAGTGAGGTTATTCTCTAACGCTTACTGCCCGGACGTATCCTCGAGCGTTCCAAGAACGCGTCCCTAGCATTGACCATCACCATATCTATCACTATTTCTAGAATAAACTGTGCGCGACATGTTAACAAAATGTCATACCCATCATTAACAGTCACATCATGTCAAAGACTTCATTATAGATCCATCCATGCTACTAAACACATGTTGCCTATCTGATGTAAAGTGCGTTATTCGTATATACACTGCACCACTGGTGGAGAGAATTTCTGAGGATATGCAGACTATAATAATTATACGAACTCTAAACATTACAACAAACATGTATGCTTCACCAGTCTAGTGTCAACCAACTACTCCAACTGGAGGTGATTCTTTATAAAGGAGAAATTTACGACAATTGCATTGAATCGAATTGCCAGTGTGCTTACTCTCCCCGTGGAACCGTGTTGCAAATTGTGAATGGTGGTTCATGATGCCTCGCAAGTGTTTGCAATATGAGGCATCCAGTTTTCCAAGAGGGCTTTTTGAAGCTGCCCAAATGTCGCAGTTGCATTGCATTATTGAGACACATATCACACCAGGCCTTTCATGGGATTATTATGGCCGCAGCTTCCAGAATGGCTGGAAAGTGGAATGTAATGTTTCTCCGTTACATAGCGATTTGCAATGTTTATTGAACTGCGGAGGAACGAGTCCAGGATTATGTTCATCCGTCACACACCCTAGAAGCCATCGGGACCTCTCTCGAACCATAGCTCAAAGCAGAGCTCAATCGTACTCAATCGCACTCTTGATCCTCATTGGAAAAATTTAGTCAAATTGAACCGTATCTTATGTAAGACATAAAATTCAAAGATTTATGAGAGACTGTCAGAGCGGTTTTTATAAGTTTGTGTTTTAGCAAAAAGAATATGACTTTTCACAAGTGAGTGATTCTCGTATACAATCTACTCAATCTCATAGCAGAAGTATTTAATCCTAAGGAACTTAGATGACATCATGAATGGTCATGAAATGCGTTGATAAACGTATGCGAAATACATGCCATCTATACAGAAACCCCCTTTCAGAAAGAGCAGTAACAATAACAGTGGTCACTAAAATATCTGATTACATACAATAAGTATGTGGCATATGAAAATTCAAATGGTGTTTAAGCAACGGGTTCTTAAAGAACCATCACCTCAAGGCCCCAAAAGCACGTGATAGCTATAGCCATGTTTGACTGTATAAAAACATTAAGTTGTTTTAATAATAGTGATAGGCGGTTGATAAAACCGTGAAAATAATCATTGGGCGATTAATTTTCAGCCATCCGTGAACTGTCAACAATCTGTTAGGCGATAAGAGTTGTCATCTGTACAGTTGCTGTCTCTCAACTAATTACCGTACGCAATCTGGTGTAGGCTTAGAATAATTGCCCTTTCCACTTTCAGCCCATCTCTACCCACACCCACACCTCGCTCGTGATGGGATTGATCGAGCTCTGAACGCCCTGTCTATCAATTTCCAGAAAACTGTACAGGCAAGCTGTTGAATATTTTGCTATTGCAGCAACAGCGTCTAAGTCAAATTAGTTTCAAAATATTCAACAGCATGTTTATTAAATAGTAGGGACATACAATTCGTACAACGTGTCGGACGAGTTAGACGGGCCATATAGAATCGTTTATGACGTAATTATTATGACGTCATCCTACACGCCGCTTAGCTGATTATGACGTCATGTGACGTCAAATTGGTAGATGGAGACTGTGGAAAGGTGAATTGACAGTTCCAGTTTATCCTCCCATCATCTGACATCATATCACGTCTTAATCAACTAAGTGACGTGTAGGATGACGTCATAATTAATTATGGTACGAATAACTCGATTTAGTCCCTCTTTAATGCTTAATAGTTCAATACGTTGTACGAATTGTATGTCTTTACCATTTAATAAACATTCTGTTGAATATTTTGAAACTAATTTGACTGGGCGCTGTTGCTGCCATAGGCAGTAACAGCACCCATTCAAATTAGTTTCAAAATATTTATCAGCTTATCTGTATAGTTTTCTCGAAATTGATAGCCAGGTAGTTCAGGGATCGATCGATCCCAACACGAGCGAGGTGTGGATTGAGCTTGGCTAGAGCTGGGCGGGGCATAGCTAAAACTAGAACGCTCCATTATATTTCAGAAATATTTACAGCATTATTTTTACTTTTGTGGTTTATTGAATACCATGCAGATGGCACAGTTTACATTGAGTCTGTCAAACTCACTGTTCTAACTATCTTGTGCTTGCAAACAATGCTGACACAAATAACCTATATATGGCTCAAAGGTTTTGAGCATCAAAACTGCTGCTTATGCCAAAAACAGCTCCAAGTCAAATTATTTTCAAAGTATTCAATAAAACGTTTATTAAACTGTAAATTCATACAATTCGTACACTTCATTGACGGACCTTTTCGATTTTTGCGATGGAGCCATTTTGATTGTGATGGGAGACAACGTGACGCGTATATGATTATGACGTTAGATGCTAGGTGAGTGTCAGATTGGATCTGTCCTTTGGGCGTGCTGTTCCCTATAGTTTGAACAAACTATCCCGATAACGCTCAGTAATCAGACTGATCAGGGTATTAAATTCAAGAGATTGAAGGAATCTGTCACTCAAGAATCCGATCTGTCACTCAAGTATATGACGTCATAAACAATTACATCACGTGTCGGCTGACGTCACAATCATAATTGATAGTGTATACTCCATCGTGAAGCTGAAATAGTCCGCCAAGTTCACGAATTGTATGTGTTTGATGGATTTACTATTTAATAAACATTCTGTTGAATATTTTGAAACTAAGTTGTTTAGGAGTTGTTGCTGCCTATGGTAGCAACAACACCCAGTGAAATTAGTTTCAAAATATTCAGCAGATTACCAGTCGGCTATAGTTACCTTGAAATTGAGATTTTGGGAATCCAGGATTCCAAGTATATAAATTGATCCCCACAAACCTCAAAGCATGGGCGGAGCTTAGATAGGGATGGGCGGAGCTTAGATAAGGATGGGCGGAGCATAGCTAAAACTGTATTCATCCATTTTACTTACCCCTGTTCTGCGAGTGATGCCCATAGATAGACGAGGAACCAGCACCAGATAAAAGCATGTGTGGCCACAATAACCGGCATATACGTCACATAATTACACACACTGGAGGCCCCCAGCACCGACTTCTCCGCATCTACCAATACAGAAACGGTCCCATTCGGTCCAGGACCTCCCTCAGTTATTATCAGCTTAGCGTTCAGCACGCATTGTTCCTCAAATGCTCTGTAGACACTGCCTAATGGGAAGAACACGACTCCACAAACACCGATCGTGACGACATAAAGGACGAAGTGTATCCGACGAAGGAGTGTGTTAACATTCACCATGGTTGTTGATGTTTTAGCCAATAAATAAATGTCTTTCTTTTAACCGAAGATTCTTAGTGCTTTATTTGAAACAAGACACGTGTCATTTCATCTGTGACATGAACGAGACGTCGAGAAAAATTTGACAACGCTGTTGCTACCTGAGTAAGAAATGACTCAATAAAGTTGCACGAAATATCTATAGCAGGTCTTGCAACATTGACTGCCCTGCTGATTATTTTGAGAACAATTTGATTGAAAGTTGTTTCATCAATGATTTTCAGGCAAATTGCTATAAAAAATTTGCCTAGTGACAATTGTATTAAAAGCTGATTATTTTGACAACAATTTTACGGAAAGCTTAGTTACTCACTAAGTTGCTACTTAGTTGCTTACAAAACGACTGTTAAATATGCTTAGAACTAAATACATTTTATCGTCCCACAAACTAAACTCATCGGAGATACAGTACAGTCCAGAAATAAATTAACATGTTTTAAAAACAAAAACCAGAAAAATCTTAGTTAGAAAGAGATGTTATGTCGAATATTTGGAACACAACTGGATTGGAAGACATTGCTGCCGTAAGCATTGCTAGGCAGCAATATCTCTCCATCAAATTATGTTCAAAATATTCAAGAGTACATTTTATTTTATCTTGAAAACATCTCGAGATGTACTGTAATTCAATCCCATAACATCTGAAGAATTCGCGTTTAACACCAATCCATATAGGGCCTATATCAAATGATGAGAGTACAGCATCCCTTGTATTCGCCGCTCAAGGATGTTGATAAATAGGATAATACGCCATCTTACATAATGGAATCGAATTTAAGATTATAATATTATCTCGGTAAAAATACAATTTTATAATTTTTCTTAGGCTCAAAATAGTGTAGACAGGTTATATTAGGAGTTATACGTTTATCATAATTACTCACTCCGCGGTGCTGAACTAACACTTACAATGCTGCAGACTGTCTATGATGTCAATTTAAAAATAATGGATACTGAAAGCCTCTGTTACTATTATACATAACAGCGATAATTAACGATCAACACACCTTTCAAATTAAACTTCGTAGTTAACATGTTATATAAATCTAGAGTATATACCGTGACTGATTATAACCAGATCTATTCTGACCGACAATTCAGTTAACAAGTTGAAGTGTCATAGCCTAGGTACGTCCGGTATCTCCTAACATGGACCAATAAGACTGACTAGCTTAGCGGTTGCAATGGGCTTATTTTACTCAACCGACTTATTCATACATAGAACAATGCACATCTGTCTAGGGATATGTACGTAACATTAACCATTTTAAAACTATAGGTCAGATACAATCTACTCTGGGCACTGTAAGCGAGATGCGGTTAAATATTTTGAAACTAATTTGACTGGAAGACGTTGCAGCCTAAGGCTGCAACGTCTTCCAGTAAAATTAGTTTACACGTACTCGCCCGCTTCCTTGAAACGTAGAGACAGAGTTTAAGAAGGGAAGATGACTAAATGACTCAATATACCCGGAATATTATTATGTCCGACTAATGCGCAATCCATAAGTAGCAAACAAGCCTATAAATTCATGAATATTAACTGGCAAGACTAGCTAGCAAACATCCCTGTAGGTCTAACGATCTATATAGTGTAGAGAGCTTACTTATAATGCAACCTATAGGTGGTCGACCTATATCAAACCAATATGCATAATGCGTATACTTCCTATTTATCCTTTAACTAAATATCTAGATTAAAAGTGCGTTTAAATACGAAAGGAAAACAAGGAGCCGTGTTAGGATAGCTTAGGGACAGTTATAAGTCAGGAAAACTTAGTTATTTCAATACTCCAGTGGCAATGCCCGATCCATTTGAAGAGCTTAGTCAGCAAGTGCTGGAGCTGGAATCAACGTTGGGAGGTGCTCAACGACGGACTCACGCCCTAATTACTTCTAGACCAACTCTATATCCACATGTATAATTTAAAGTGTGGAAACTGGAACAACGCATTTGTCTTTCCGTCCATCGGTCCGATTACGAAATCGGTACCCTTGGAGCAAGATGAGCTAGACTCACCAAGTTTTGTATGTATCTCTCTCCTGTGAAGCGTGAGTGAGTCTGTATACAGATGACATTGGCCAAGTATCAAGGTCATATATGCGTCACCTCAATTTTTGTCAGTTCGGTATTACGCGGATGTTTCAGGATGGCATGAGCACTAGGACAACCCGTGGTCTATTTTCCTGTACTGGAATTGAACTGCATTCAGTCATTGACAAGTCAGGAAACCCCTAATCAAATCAAACTCTGGTCAAATAGTCATCATTTATCAGTCAATGGCTATGCGTTCGATAAATTTCTTTTATGATCTACTCAGAATATAAAAACTGAAAGTCGCAGAAAAGTTGTTACGCTGACTTATTCATGACACCCGAAGTTTGGTAGCATGATTAATGATAGGCCTACTACCCGTTCATAACTTGTTAGATCATATTGGTCAAGTGTCGTGAATAGAAATCGTACAACAGAACATTGATAATCATAAATCGAATTTAGAGTCAGTTGAATTGTAGTTGCACGAAAGGATACCATATAATAGACTTATGTGTGTAGACAATCAAGTCCGCAACCACAGCTTTCTATGACTCCTTGGAAAGTCAGCCTGTTCTTAGCTTTTATCAACTACTGACAGATTCGTTTGAACTGTTAGATCCTCTCCTAGAGTTGACAAAAACATAAGCTAAAGATATTATCCCAGTTACCACTGCTTGCATCTGAGTTTGAATTATGGAAATTCGCTTAGCATTTATTCGTACAAAACGTTTGGGAATGATGGGTCTGCATCTGTTATCAGTGATGTCTGTGCGTATACGTCTTTGCAATCGGCAGGCAGAAAGTATCTAAAGTTCATTCCACCTGTGATAAATTTCATACAACATGGCAACGATTCTGAGATCTCACAGGGCAGCAAATCGGACTTTGTTTCATGTATTTTCTATTCTGAGAATAAGACCAACTTGTCACACGCTCTCTTGAAATAATGGATATACTTTTCCATTCATTTTCTGAAGACTGGACAGACACCGCATCTGGCAGAAATGCAGGGCAATTGATGAATTCGATCTGCCACTCAAGTGGGGTATATTAGTGGGATGGCTTAGCACAATAAACTCAGCAAATCGTTACACAAAAGACAAAACTGCCAAATTTGGCTTCGAGCTAGGTATGTGAATAGCTCCCTAAAAAATTCCAAGCTGCAAAAATTTCTACAAATAGGAACTTGTTATGGCGTCATAATTCAAAATGGCCGCCAAAATGTATTATTTAAATGTTGTGTCCACTTATGGTATCTTATATGCATTATTTATCCCAAGATTCGTTAAAGATTGAGGAATCCAGTGTTAGGTATGCTACGCCCATCTTTAGCTAAGCTCTAGCCACACTTTGTCCGTGTTGGGATCAATCGATCCCTGAACTCCCTGACTATCACTTTCCAAAGACTATACAGGCAAGCTGTTGAATATTTTGAAACTAATTTGACTGGGTGTTATTGCTTCATATGGCAGCGACAGCACCTATTCAAATTTGTTTCAAAATATTCAACAGCATGTTTATTAAATAGTAAAGACATACAATTCGTACAACCTGGCGGACTATTAAAGGAACGGATCAGGGAACTAACATATGCTCTTGAATGGCAGCTTTATCTAATAATCAGCCTATAGGCGCCAGTGAAAAAGAATAATTAGAAAAAAGCAGCTAAATACCATTTATGTCATTCTGGCGGGAACCACTTAGTGACGTAGCTGGACCTATGCGCTCTGGTGTATGCCGAGTGAATAAATAATATCAGCTACAGCCAGTCATATAGACTCAGTTATATTCACGCTAAGCTGATTAGCCACTACGTCCTACAGGTAAAATACTTCCTAGTTGTAAAACACGAATTTCAATCTATTCGGTAGCCATCATATTGCGACCTTGGAAACCAGCAGTGTATTTTGAAATCATTTTGACCGAAGCTTGTTGATTCAACCAGAAAAAGTGGCTTTCAAATATAACTTGTTCAAAAGGATCAGTAGTGAATTAGCAGTGGTGAGTTAATCGCACTACATCGGTGGCTATAGAGAATACTATTCATACCGCTTACAAAACTATATTCAGATGTGCTTTCGTTATATTCAGGTACGCCTATGCTGTATACCTGCACACACAGTTGACACACGGCGGAGTGCGAAGCACCAGCTTGGTCACTAATTGGCTCCAAGTTAAGCGCTTCTAGATTTAGTAAATGCTATTTTCTAGATTTGGTCAAGAAAAGATATTTACTTATAGAACGTCGATTTGTAGAAGACGGTTAACGAGCCAGTTATTCCAGTGGTAAATTTTCCAAAATAGAATTCTCTTGGCCTGCAAATTGACCTTCCTCAAAACCACTACAGATGCGTGTTCTGGCTGGCTTCGCCATGGACGGGTTAAATAGACATCGTAGCAAACTGATTTAATAAGCAATCTGCAGCTTCAGCCATTATTACCTGACTGATCGAGTGAGTTACTCCAAATGAAGCTATCTCTGAGCCAGCTATTAGTGTATGTAATATAAACTGGATTATTTGCTGTTTTTGTATAAGTATTCCAAAACAACCTAGGCCTATAAAGTGTTAGTGTAACAGTGACACATTACAATTATATTATATTTTAGCTGTCCAGATTTCTCATGATTTTATGGTTCCAAATGTGTTTGAAACCCGAGTTGCTTCATGCAAAATCTTTGGTCGATAGAACTGTATGTGAACAAGCTTGTTGTGGGTAGACTTGCCATTTAGTTCCAGTCTCCCATTCTGTCCTATTTCGAGTTTGACATGACAGTGTTATGGGTGGTCATATAAAACACTACATAGGACATAATGCAAGAACTCGGTCTATATATTGTACCTTGCTATTAACGCTTTAGCGCATAAGCCGGCAAAAAACGGTTTCATCAATGGCCCTGGTAAATGTGCATTAACAGACGAAGAGAAGACTATTTTTGACAATTTACCACTGGAATATCTGCTCGATAATCGAGCCAGTCATTCCAGTTGTCAATTTTCAAAATTAATCTACTTTATGTCTGCAAATTGATGTTTTCTATGAGGAAATCGAATTTAAAAAAAAGTATATTTGTGTATTAAATGGTTAAAATCAACAATGTATAAGTAAAGCTTTGTGAATGCTTTGTGAATGCTTAACTAGTAATTGATAAATAGCATTGCGTTTTATGTGTGGAAGCGTTAACAATGAAGACACACTCTCAATGCAGGCCTACAAGGTTACGTCAATAACATCACGTGTTATGGGATAAAAAGCCCTTTCTAGAGAGAAAGGATTTCCATGGGTAAGTTAGTGAGTGGCGACCTTTCCTTTTATACAGCAGAGATTATTTTAGCCACGATTCCATATCAACAGATGGTTGAAACACCGGTATATGAAGAAACACTCGATTCCTCAAATGTGCCCAGAAGTTAACCCTCAAAGATAATGCTCATTTGCAGACCAAGGGAAGACTATTTTTAGAAATTTACCACTGGATTGACTGGCTCTGTTATCGAGCCAGTCATTCCAGTGGTAAATATTCAAATATAGTCTTCTCTTGGTCTGCAAATGGGACATTTCTCATGACCACTGCAGAAGCCATTTTTACCGTATATGAGTATTAAAGGGTTAATGATTAGTTTATTCTTAACAATTTCCTTGAGATCTTTGGAAAGGCCAAATAGACGCCAAGGAAATTGATCAATTACATTTTCATGATGAGTTTATGGAATCTATCACACACGGTGGTTCCAGACACTTTTAATAAAATCGGTCGAGCGGTTAAAGATGAGTAGTCTTTTAAATGATTTTTTCATGGAAAGGTGGGTGAGGGGGTGGGGTGGGGGGGGGGAGGGTGGCAGGTGGATTCAAAGCGACCACAAAAGATTAAACAATCAGGTGTCTGCATAGAAATGTTGAAGCATATCACGCAACTGACTTAACGCTCATTACAATCAGGCAATAGGATCGCTGAAAAATGACTTCTGAATCCTACCACAGTATCCGTGTACTGCGCCGTTGGCCAATGAACACGGCGATATCAGATTCGATATTGGCCCCTGCGCCATTGGCCAACGGTGAAAATTCGATTTTGGCACGTTACATCCACAGTAGCGTTCTTGCAGCTCGTCAAAAAGGCCCACATTCTCACCAGAATGATTGAAAATATAAATTTTAAAACAATATACATTTAGAGCCTTAAATTGTGTACATCAATGCAATGAAATTAAATAAATCTTACCATATGATCATTTTTCCCCGCAAAAAAGAATAACAAATGCCCATTGTGTAGTTGAATTAGGAATACGCTTAACCAATCGGATTTCTGTGTATAGGTTTTGTACCCATATGTAGGTCCTTTCAGTCCATAGAGGTAGTCCTATAGAAAACTATGTTCCAGTCAAGTCTGAATCTAGAAGTTCAAGCGAAAGTCAATCCAGCGCTTACGGTTCCTGATCGTGTGTTGCAGTGTAGTTCTTTATTTACAGATAACATTGACGCTTGGTTTAAACAGTATTTATTCTTTTGTTTAATTGGGAGTACACTAAGACTTATCTTATTACCGTGTCTCCCACTCACATACAGTTGAAATACTTCAAATGGCGGCCTATAATATAATATATAATACATGATGGGCCAATAGAAATAATATATACGATTATAATAGTATAACAAGAATATAAGTCAAATGAAACCAGCCTATAACTAATAAGAATAGAATAGAGTAGAGTAGAGTAGAATAGAGCAGAGCAGAGCAGAGCAGAGCAGAGCAGAGCAGAATGAAGGAAATTTCAATTTTCCTTTCTCCGAGATCTAACAATATTTATCATTATATTACTCTTTGATAATACAAGCTAGCTAGCTAGCTGCTCTAGGAATCTAGATTTAGAAAGCTTTACCGGCTCATGGAACCGGGTACCCGGTTCCCAACAAACGGGTACCCGTCTGCCAGTGAGGCTCATATTGTTTACACAGCTACCAAACAAGAGGATACCTATGGCTTGCCTCCGTGGGGCTGGGAGGCAGGGTCCGTAATATAATGGTAAGTATTGTTAGATCTCGGAGAAACGGAAATTGAAATTTCCTTCATTCTCCTTCGATCAATACTTACCATTATATTACTCTTTGATAACACCAGATTTAGTAGGTAACCTGGTGGGAAGGGGCAAGCCATACATAGCCTCTTTTGCCCCTGGAGAAAGATCTTAGACTTAAACTTGACATACGGAGACCTAAAATGACCGACAAGTTTAGGGACCGAATCACATTCGCATCACCGACACACACACACACACACACACACACACACACACACACACACACACACACACACACACACGCACGCACGCACGCACGCACGCACGCACGCACGCACGCACGCAGGCAGGCAGGCAGGCAGGCAGGCAGGCAGGCACCACCGCACGCACGCACGCACGCACGCACGCACGCACGCACGCACGCACGCACGCACGCACGCACGCACGCACGCACGCACGCACGCACGCACGCACGCACGCACGCACGCACGCACGCACGCACGCACGCACGCACGCACGCACGCACGCACGCACGCACGCACGCACGCACGCACGCACGCACGCACGCACGCACGCACACACACACACATTCTCCTAAGAAAAGGGAGAAAACTCACGAACATGCATCTCGCCTGAAAACACAAATATGCGAAGAGGGTTAACTGCTCTTTGCACATATTAGCCTGGGAATAAGCATGAATATATAAGATGAATGATCATGATATATAAACATAATACAAAAAACAGTCAAACTTGAATAACCTTATGAATATTGGATTTCAGACGTGGAGCCACCAACCACCACATTTTCGACCATATGTGACACTCATGGTTGTACCTCTCTCGCTTGACCATGTCTGTTCTTACTACTTTTGCTTTTCAAAGTTATCAAAAGGGAGACGAACAGTGTGGCCGTTAGACTATCGTTTCAAAACAGCTAAAGCGAGTGGATTGGCGGAGTCGGACATGTCCCTCATATAGTAATCCATGAATGAGGACTCACAGTGCCATTGTGCAACAGCCATGATGTCCTCTAACGGAACACCATTGTAAAGGGCGGTCGAAGCAGCTATTCCTCTAACATTATGAGCCCTAGCACATTGCACCTGGTGTCCAGTCACAATCTCGTGGGTAGTCTGAATGCATTTGACTACCCAACGAGAGATAGAATCCATGGATGCGGCGCCATATGGCTTCTTATGGCAGATTCACAGATGTCTATCATTGGACCGTAAAGAGTCCGTCCGTTATTGGTACTTAGTCAAAGCACAGACTGGACACCAGACACTGGCATCACAATCAAACCTAGTTAGCTTTGGTATAATGATCGGTTTATCGGGATATTTCAAAGACTGATTCTTTGACATACACTCTGCTCTTGGGAGTAGTCGCAGACCCTCTCCGGAGACAATAAATCCGTCTCTCTCTCTGCTGAAAGCACATGGATCTCACTGCGCCGTCACGCTTTAGACTAGCCGAACGCAACGGTTCGAAAGCGTGCCTGGCTAGTACATTAAGCACCAAAGATAGACTCGAGGCTGGAATAACTACCGGTTGTCTGTGTCGGTGATTGCTCATTCCCTTCACCATCACATTCAACTGGGCCACCTCTGGACTATCCATGTTGGCTAGGCATGGGATAGCTGATGCCAAAGCTGACTTGTATCCAGCAATTGTGACAGGAGCCAGTCCTAAATAGAACAGCTTACAGTGCCCTTTCCTTCACACCACTCTGAAAATTTGTTAACCTTGTGGTTATATGACTTGAAGGTTGACCCCCTTCTTGTGGCTGTGATGAAGCTCACATCCTGTTGAGAAAAGCCTTCAGACGTGGAACGTTGCTTGATAACATCCACGCAGTCAATTTGAACATCTCGGGTCGCTCGTGTAGGAAGCGACCATTGGCCTGGGATATTAAGTTCGGAATCTCGGGCAGCTGCACTGAATT
This sequence comes from Chaetoderma sp. LZ-2023a, assembly GCA_034401795.1. NCBI lineage: Eukaryota > Metazoa > Mollusca > Caudofoveata > Chaetodermatida > Chaetodermatidae > Chaetoderma > Chaetoderma sp. LZ-2023a. The sequence goes on along the minus strand of CM067373.1, from coordinate 84,440,962 downwards.
GTCCATCAGGTGATCCAGAAGATCCGTGAATCACGCCCTACTGGGCCAAAATGGTGCTATTAGCAGGACCAGGCACGGTCCCTCCCTGATCTTCACCAAAACCTTCGGCAGAAGAATGGTGGGTGGATATGCATACGCGTGCATCCCTTTCCAGCTTATCGCCAGAGCATCTGTATCGACAGCATTTGGTTCTGGAATCGGCGAGCCATAAGTCATGATTTGCGCATTCTCCTTTGTGGCGATCACGTCCACGTATGGTTTGTCTCAATGCTCGAAGATCCTTTGAAGAACTGGAAGGCTTCTGAAACGCGAATCTCAGAAACCTGTGACAACCCCTGTTCATTGGAATGTGGAAATATGCATCTTTCAGATCGATTGACACACACCACATTCCTTTCCTTAATCCTGCCATTACCGACCTCGGAGTTTCCATCTGAAACAGAGGCGTATGGATAAACCAATTCAATCACCTGAGATTGAGTACGGGTCTCCACCCCCTGTGCTCTTGGGGACAAGGAACATGTTTGAATAGATGCCTCGAGTGTTCTGGTTTGCTGGTTTTATTGCTCCCTTCAGAAGCAAATCTGACACTTCGTTTTGAATGGCTTCTAACTTGTCTGGCTCCCTTGGTACGGGGGGGGGGGGCAGACAGCCGCCAAAGACAGGTTTTGTGGTGGAAAATTCCACCACTCTGGCATGTACCCCTGGGATATCCATCCCAGGATCAAACTGTCTGACGTCTCACCTCGCCAAGCCTCGACGAAACGCATGAGCCTTCCACCCACTATAGACACATTGACGCCTAATGTGGTGCGGTCCAGGCAGATACGAAGGGAGCTACCATACCCTCAGGTACGATCAGCTCCCTTCTTTCCGCCCTTGGTGGACTTACCCTTGGTCTTCCCCTTGCCATTCCCGCCTCTCGGACGATCAGGAGCAACACTTGGGTGGACAGGAGCCTCCACAACCTTCCTCGCACTTCTTAGCCGCAGGCGGCTGTGAAGGTCCAGCAATAGCAGAAGCTGGCTTGGCTTTCGCCTTGCACTTGTGCTTCTTCTATTTCTTGGAGGCCGGTTGTACAGCTAACGGTTTAGCCACAGCCCATAGTGCATGGGCCTATCGCATTAGTTCTAACTGTAGATTAAATGCCAACCGATTCTGCGCTATCTTATCAGTATCCTCTAAGATGGCCCATGCTTGGCCACCAAAGATGCTAGGGCCGTTCAGGGACATTCTATGCAAACGCTCCCTGATGGCCATAGCTGGACGCATATGGTCAAGGCCCATCTGCCTCCTGGATTTTGTAGCTCGTGATTGCACCCTGGACAAAGCGTCCATCGACAGAATCAGGCCGTCATTGACACAAGACAGCGCCACAGGTGGTACATGGTGGCCTGCCCCAGCTTCAGCCCACACCGACTGGAGTATGCGATAGGAGTGATTAACAGCACTCATTGCTGCCCTCACTCCCTCATCGCACATGGACAGGACTTCTTCGTGGTGCGTTTGAGATCTGTCCACAAGCACGGGAGCGGGACCACCCGCTCCAGCACTCTGAACCCCAAATACCCAGTGGTCATCCTCAGTGACTGCTGGAACCACACTGTATCTGTCATACTCCCCTCTGGGAATACGGCAACTTACCCGCACCTCCCTGGAGGCAGCAGGGAGCTGGCTCTTGGTTAAGAGTTTCTTGCTATAAATAGTATCCAGCAATTCCTTAAACCGTGGATCCAGCCCAATGGACTGGATCCGAGCCGCGGGCAAGACCCCCCATCCTAATCGATGCAACCGATGGATGGGGCGTGTCCTCCTCGGCCGTGGGCGAAACGACAGACGGTTCCACCCTGGCTAGTCAAGCCAGAGCCTCGGACCAGTCCGTCTCCGATGAAGACACCCCCGTGAATACATCACCCATTGACGTATTCACAGGTCTACCAGCAGCGGCCTCTCGGCTGGAGCCGCCGCTGGTAAGCCAGCAACACCGGTACCGCAGATTTCCGTCGCCACCCCATGAATCTCACTGCTCCATGGAGTAGGCCCGCACGGTGGCCCACACGGAAAACCGTGTGGACCCGTAGCGGCTATGGAACCGTGGCCATACATGGGCGCCAACGTCACCCCATGTGTGGCCGCTGGACCAGGCGAGATAGGCGTGTACCAAGCCTGGCCAGCAACACCCATCACCGTGTTGGTTGGTGGCAAACCAACCAGCACTGGATGGGGTCCCGGTACTGGTGTGGCCTCAACCACTGGTGGAGCGACTGACCTGGCTTGTGCCAAGCCAAACAGATGGAGGGCGGTTCCATGCAGGACGGAATCGACCTCCATGCACTCCACCCACGGCATCTCAGGCCGCAACAGTCTCCTCGGCCTCCTCATCTTCAGACCCCGAAGAGTCGTCACCAGATGAAGAAACCAGATGAAGAAACACTGGAGCTGTCCTGGCGAACGGCTCCCATGGCCGATGGACCAACCACCTTTACTGGACCACCCGGAGGTGACCATAGAGAGACAGTACCCATCAGGCCAGAGCCATACGAGATGGCTCCGTCGGTAGCCAGTCCAGAACCCTGTCCAAGGACAGGGTCCAAACCGGACACGGGAGGAGACTGTCCTACAGCTTTTGGAATCAAGGCACCAGCGTTGGCAGGATGCTATGCAAGAAGCCTTGCATAGCGGGCCCGAACCATGCCGGAGGTGGCATCTCCAAAAAAAACCAAGGGCCGAAACAGACGCCCCACGATTTATTTTGACCATAAATTAAAAGTTAACCGTCCAGTACCCCAAACCCACAACGTTACAACAAAAGTCACATAATCTGGCGACAAGAACGATACCGGACATTACTACACCCATGTACGGATCCTAACGGATGTATCACACGGAACCAGGAACCATATCGAATAGCATTCGCGGCATATTTAAGAATAAATTTCAATTATACTCTCAAACGAAGGCCAAAACGATACGTGAAGCAAACAACAAACTGCTGTAGAACACGGTAAAACCGCAGAACACACATCTTAAATCAAGAATTTTGAAACCATCGATCAATGCAAACAGATCGTGATTACCACGCAAAACTTGACATAATTCTAAAGTTTTCTGGTACAAAAAGTACTTACCACCAAGAATAAGATGCACGAATTAATGAAATATTTTCTTCACCATAAAAAATCCGAGAAACAACACGGGTGTGACATCACCCGCTCGGATAATATGGAGAACGACGTCAGCCGATTTTAGTTTTTAAAAACGTATAGCCAACATCCAATTTCATATTACTGCCGATCGCCGTTGGGATTAAAAAGAGGCATATTTCGTTGTCACCACACGTCCCAGATTCGGGGTCAGAAATTGGGACATGCGACACGGACGAAATTTTAGAGACCTAAGTCTCCATACACCTAGAGAATAACATGAAAGAATACAACCTGAGATTCAGAAGCTCCTTCCATGGTAAATCCAATATACTGTGAAGGGAAAACAGCTAAACTTAGGCACAGAAAACACTAAGAAACTCTAAGAAAACTCTAAGAAACTTCCAAATGCAAAACGCATGTATGCTCTTGTTGCTATGCAAACAAGAATGAGCGCCTCACTGGCAGACGGGTACCAGTTTGTTGGGAACCGAGTACCCGGTTCCAGGAGCCGGTAAAGCTTTCTAAATCTTGATTCCCAGAGCAGCCAGCTAGCTTGTATTATCAAAGAGTAATATAATGGTAATTATTGATCGAAGGAGAAAAAATGGGCTTAGGATGTAGCTTCCCCACTCCCTGCCAACACCGTCTTGGCTCGCATTGGGCGGATCGTTAGTTCAGAGCAAAATAGATGCTATTTAAACAGATTAGTTTCGGCAATATATTTGCAAAGCATAGTACTTACCTGGAGATTAATCTCAGGAGTATCATCGTCATTGCCGTAGATGAGTTGTGTAGCTGTTAATGATGTAAGACGAATATTGATGAAAACAAGTTCATTGTAAAAAGAGGATCTTTGGTTGTTATAGAGTGGACAGTGGAAGAGGTCATGGTCAATGTTTTTTTCATCATTATGACCACATAGGAAGCCAGGAGAATCTATAAGAAAATTATCATAGGGATGTCTGTTTAGATTACTGCAACAATTTCGCCGCCTGCATAGAGCTATGTTGTTCGGTCTGGTACCTATATAGTACTATGGGGGGGGGGGGGGGCACTCGAATAGGGGACATAGATTTCAATTTGTTTTTAAATTCTGCAAGTGTGATGGACATCTTGACAGGAGCAGGAAGGATATTACACTCTCGTACAGTAGCCTGAAAAAAGGAACCACGCTGAAGCTCAGTACGACATCCCTCATATAGTAATCCGTGAAAGAGGACTCACAGTGCCATTGTGCAACAGCCATAATGTCCTCTAATGGAACACCATTGTAAAGAGCGGTCGAGGCGGCTATTCCCCTAACATTGTGTTCCCTTGCGCATTGCACCTGGTGCCCAGTCACAATCTCATGGGTAGTCTGAATGCATTCGACTACCCAACGAGAGATAGAATCCATGGATGCGGCGCCATATGGCTTCTTATGGCAGATCCACAGATGTCTATCATTCGACCGTAACGAGTGTGTCCATTTTTTGTACTTAGTCAAAGCACGGACTGGACACCAGACACCGGCATCACGATCAAACCTAGTTAGTTTCGGTATAATGATCGGTTTGCCAGGATATCGCAAAGATTACGCCTTTGACATAAACTCTGATCTTGGCAGTAGACGCAGACCCTCTCCGGTGACAATAAATCAGTCCCTCTCTGCTGAAAGTGCATGGATCTCACTGTGCCTTCTAGCTGAGGAAGCTGCCAATAGAAAAACCGCCTTTAGAGTCAAATACTTTAGACTAGCCGAACGCAATGGTTCGAAAGGGTGCTTGGCCAGTACATTAAGCACTAAAGATAGACTCCAGGCTGGAATGACTACCGGTTGTCTCGGTCGGTGATTGCTCATTCCCTTCACCATCACATTCAACTGGGCCACCTCTGGACTATCCCTGTTGACTAGACAAGGGATAACTGATGCCAAAGCTGACTTGTATCCAGCAATTGTGACAGGAGCTAGTCCTGAAAAGAACAACTCACAGTGAAAGTCTGCTATTTGCTGAATATTGGATTGAAAGGTATCAATACCCTTTCATTCACACCAGTCTGCAAATCTGTTAACCTTGTTGTTATATGACTTGAAGGTTGACCTCCTTCTCGCAGCTGCGATGAAATTCGCAGCTTGTCGAGAAAAGCCTTCCGACGTGGAACACTGTTTGATAACATCCACGCAGTCAATTTGAACATTTCGGGATGCTCATGTAGGAAGGGTCCCTTGGCCTGGGAGATTATGTTCGGAATCTCTGGTAAATGCACTGGATTGTCCACCAGCAAATCTAGAAGATCCGTGAACCACGCCCTGCTGGTCCAAAATGGCGCTATTAGCAGGACCAGGCACGGTTCCTCCCTGATCTTCATCAATATCTTCGGTAGAAGAATGGTGGGTGGGTACGCGTAAGCGTGCATCCCTCTCCAGCTTAACACCAGAGCATCTGTATCGATGGCATTTGGATCTGGAATCGGCGAGACATAAGTCATGATTTGAGCATTTTCCTTTGTGGCGAACAAGTCCACGTTGGGTTTTCCCCAATGCTCGAAGTTTCTGTGAAGAACTGGAGGGTTGAGAGACCATTCTGTTGGCAGAATTCTCTCTCTCTCCAAGACAAAGCATCCGCCAGAATGTTCAAACGCCCAGGAATGTGAGCTGCTTTCAAAACAACTGAGTAATTCCAGCACCGTTGAATCAAGCGCCACACTTTGATACATAGTGTGGGTGACTTGGTCCCACCTTGGTGATTTATGTATGATACTACTGTCGAGTTGTCCGACCGTATCAATATCGCCTTGCACCTGACCTTTGGAAGAAACTTTTGCAATGCCAGTTCCACTGCCATCATTTCCAACAGATTAATATGCAGCTGGCTTTCTTGGAGAGTCCTTGTGCCCAAGACCTGGTGTTCTCCCAGGCAGGCCCCCCACCCCATCCCTCCAGCGATGCATCCGTGTACACGGACACCTGGGGTGGGGTAGGTGCAGCGAAACCCCTACTAGGAGATTCTGACGCTTTTTCCACCATACAAGATGCGACATTATTGGCTCCAAAACTGGCACCAGCTTTGACAGGGGTGCTGTTCTCTGTTTCCACAGAGACATCAGATACAACTGGATAGGTCTTCGCATCAGAGCAGCGTACGGGATTACCTGCTCCATGGAGACCATCATGGCAAGCATCTGAAGAAACCTCCTCGCCTGAATGTGGTTTCCCAATCGAAAACTCTTGAGGATGGCTAACAGAGTCACTACTCTGGGCTCTGACGGGTAAACCCTGCCCTCCTCGAGATCGAATCGCATCACTAAATATAAACAAACTGTTGAGTGGGTGTCAACTCGGATTTCTCCTTGTTGACTATCCAGCCTAGATCTGAAAGTAACTTCAGAGTCAGAGCAGTATCCACCTCTAACCTGGCTGATGTGTCTGCTTTGATCAGCCAATCGTCTATGTAGGTGTGAAGCACCACGTTCTCTTTTCTGAGAAACGCTGTCACAGCAAGGACCACTCTGGTGAAAACCTGTGGAGCTGTCGACAGGCCAAATGGGAGGACTACAAACTCCCACACTTTATTCTGAAACGCAAATCTCAGAAACCTATGACAACTCCTGTTCATTGGAATGTGGAAATATGCATCTTTCAGATCGATCGATACACACCACATTCTCTTCCTCAATCCTGCCATTACCAACCCCGGAGTTTCCATCTGAAACCGAGGCGTATGGATAAACCAATTTAATAACCTGAGATCGAGTACGGGTCTCCATCCCCCTGTGCTCTTGGGGACAAGGAGCATGTTTGAATAGAAGCCTGGAGTGTTCCGGTTTGCTGGTTTTATTGCTGCCTTCAGAAGCAAACCTGACACTTCGTTTTGAATCGCTTCTAACTTGTCTGGTTCCCCTGGTACGGGTATCCAGACAGGTGCCAAAGACAGATTCTGTGGTGGAAACGCCCACCACTCTGGCATGTACCCCTGGGATAACCATCCCAGGACCAGACTGTCTGACGTCACACCTCGCCAAGCCTCGACGAAACGCATGAGCTTTCCACCCACTATAGATGCACCGAGGCCTAATGCGGGTGTCTGGCTCACGATCCGATGCCCCCACCCCCTCCCCTCTCTTGACGAGAGGGTGAGAACCATTTTGGTCTTGGCTTGGCCGATCTAACTGGCACCGCTGTTCCTGTCGCATAGGTGTGGTCCAGGCAGATACGAAGGGAGCCCTCGTACTCTGAGGTACGATCCGCTCCCTTCTTTCCGCCCTTAGAGGACTTACCCTTCCCTTCCCCTTGCCCTTCCCGCCTCTCACGCGATCAGGAGCAACATTGGGGATGGTAGGAGCCTCTACAACCTTCTTGGCCTTCTTCTCCGGAGGCGGCTGAAAAGACCCAGTAGAAGCAGAAGCAGCACTAGGCTTAGCTTTCGCCTTGCTTTTGTACTTCTTTTGCTTCTTAGAAGGTTGTCCGGTTAGCGGCTTGGCTACAGCCCCTAGTGCATGCGCCTGACGCATTAGCTCTAGCTGTAGATTAACTGCCAACCGATTCTGCGCGATGTTGGCCATGTCTTCTAAGATGGCCCATGCTTGGCCACCAAACATGATAGGGCATGTAAGGGGTGTCCCAAGAAGACGCTTCCTAACGGCAGTAGCTGGACGCATATGGTCAAGGACCATCTGCCTCCTAGACTTCGTCACATGCGCCTGCACCCTTGCCAATGCGTCCATAGACAGCACCAGGCCGTCATTAACGCATGAAAGCGCCACAGGTGGCACAGGGTGGCCTGCCTCTGCTTCAGCCCACACCGACTGAGGAAGGCGATAAGAGTGGTTGACAGCACTCATTGCTGCCCTCAACCCCTCATCACATAGGGACAGGACTTCGTCATGGTGTACCTGAGACTTGTCCACCAGTGCCAGGGCGGGGCCACCCGCTCCAGCACTCTGGAAACCCAGCACCCAGCGGTCATCCTCGGTGACCGTTGGGACAACACCATACCTGTCATATTCCCCCGTGGAATACGACACCTCGCCCGCACCTCCCTGGAGTCCGCAGAGAGCTGGCCCTTGGTCAGGAGTTGTTTGCTATAAATAGCAGCCAATAACTCCATAAACCTTGGATCCAGTCCAATAGACTGGATCTAGGCTGCGGGCAAGATCCCCATCCTAATTGATGCCATCCATGGACGGGGTACATCCTCCTCGGCCGTGGTCGAAACCACAGACGGGTCTACCCTGGCTAGCCAAGCCAGAGCCTCTGACCAATCTGTCTCTGCGGAGGACACTCCCGTGAACACACCACCCGTTGATGTGTTCAAGGCCCTACCAGCAATGGCCTCCCAGCTAGGAGCCATTGCTGATATGCCAGGAACTCTGGTACCGTACGGTTCCGCCGCCATCCCATGAAAAACACCAGTCCATGGAGTAGGCCCGCATGGAAAACCGTGCGGACCCGTAACGCTTGAAGAACCGTGGCCAAACACGGGCGCCAACGGCACCCCATGTCTGACTGCCGGACCAGGCGAGATAGGTGAGTACCACGCCTGGCCAGCCACACCCATCACCATGTCGGTTAGTGGCAAACCAACCATCACGGGACCGGTGCCCGGTACCGGAGTGGCCTCAACCATGGGCGGAGCTGCTGCTCTGGCTTGCGCCAAGCCAGACAGATGGAGGACGGTTCCGTCCAGGATGGAATCGACCTCCATGCTCTCCACCCGCAGCATCTCAGGCCACAGCAATCTCTCCTCCTCAGCTTCCTCATCTTCAGACCCCTAAGAGTCGTCACTAGATGAGGAAACCGTGGAGCCGTCCTGGCAGACGGCTCCCATGCCTGACGGACCGGCCACCGCTACTGGACCACCTGGAGGTGGCCGCAGAGAGACAGAGCCCATCAGGCCAGAGCCTGACGGGACTGCCAGTGGGGGGGGGGGGGGGTTGTACGAGACGGCTCCCTCGGTTGTCAGTCCAGAACCCTGTCCATGGACAGGGTCCGAATCAAACACGGGAAGAGACTGCCCTACAACTTTTGGCAGTAGGGACGACACCAGCGTGGGCAGAACGCTATGCAAGAAGCCTTGCATAGCAGGACCAAACCAGGCCGGCGGTGCCATCTCCACCACCTCTTGGCCTAAAAATAAGCACAAGCCTACAATAAGCTACCGGAACGAAACAGGAATGGAAGGCAGACAATTAATTTTCAAATATTTTGATCATAAATTAACTGTTAACCGTCCCACACCCCACCCCGCAACGTTACAGCAAAGATCGCATTCGTTATGGCGACAAAAACGAAGCGGGCGATAATACACCCATACACTGATCCTCAAGGATGTATAACGGAACCAGGAATCATATCGCATAGCATTCGGGGTATATTTACTAATCAATATAAATTATACTCCTAACGAAGGCCAAAACGATATGTGAAGAAACAACAAAATGTAAACAAACTGCTGTAGCACACGGTAAACCCGCAGACCACACATCTAAATCAAGAATTTTGAAACCACCGATCATTGCAAACAGATCGTGATAACACGCAAAACTTGAAAATTCCAAAGTTTCTGGTACCAATAAAGTACGCAGCACCCAGAATCAGATGCGCGAATTAATGAAACATTTTCTTCACATAAAACATCCGAGACAACACGGGTGTGACGTCACCTGCTCGGATCTTACGGAGAACGACGTCAGCCGATTTTCGTGTCAAAACACCGTAAAGCCAACACCTTATTTCATATCTGCCGATCGCCTGTTGGGGTTAAAGGAAGGCGATCAATCTGGCATATTTCGTTGTTAACACACGTCCCAGATTCTTTGGAGTCAGAAATTGGAACATGCGACACAGACGAAATTTTGAAGACCTACGTCTTTTAACTATGGAATAACATGGAATTATACAACCTGGTTATCATCGGCTCCATCCATGGTAATCCCATATAATCCTTAGAGAGCGCACAAAGCTATCACAATTACACAGAAAAGGACTTAGACTAACTCAAGACTCCAACTGCACAAAAAAAGCATGTAGCTCTTGTTGCTATGCAAACAAGAATGAGCTTCATGACAAACGGGGACTCGGCAGTTGGGAGCCGAGTACCCGGTTCCAGGAGTCGGTAAAGCTTACTAAGTCTATAGTCCTAGGGCCCAGCTATCCAGGCTAGCTTGTATCAGAAGTAATAGAATGGTGAGTATTGATCGACGGAGAATTAGCGAGTTGGTTGCGAAGTTTGCCCCAATCAGCTTTAGCATAGTCCCATATACATCTATGGTAAGATGTCTGCTTAGGTATTGTAGAGTATAGGACCACATAGGTGGGAGTGTGGTCGCTGCAAAATGGCGCAAAGATGCCACTATCTTGGACTATTCTAATGTTATTAATGATAATTGGATCAAGTAATGTATTAGAGATTGGTCGGTCGGTTCTAGGATTAGCTGGTGGAACCCAAGTGTATTGAAAATGTCACGTAAATTATGCTTGGCTATATCGAGTAGATCATCATTGAGGTCGCTAACTATCATAATAGTTTATTTGGGTTCAGATCTCGGACATTATCAATATTATCTAATATAGTCTGCCATTTGTCAACGGCTGTATTGGACGGGCGATAGACAACACATAATAGAAGCTCTGGGCGGTCATGGATCCAGAACATTTCAATATCTGAGCTTTCGTACTAAGTTCGACGAATAAAAGCGACTTTGTCTGATACATAAAAACAGACTCCTCCCCACGCGTGTAGGCGATATCTACGATAAGGCTGTTGAAATCCTTGCAATTGGATTAAATCGTTATTAATAGCTGGAGTTACATGAATCAGTTACGGATACAATGTCAAATGTAAACAGATTAGCCTCGATTAGGTGGATTTTGTCTTTGAGGCCGCAGACATTTATATGTACAATGGAATTATCACTACCGGCTGTGGGGCCCGGATTTATTTCAATATCACCAGCCAGAAAAAGGATGAGATATATTAATATCCAACCTATTTCATTGTTCTTATAACAGATGAAAAAGATAACAATAGCCTCTTGACGCTTGCAATGAAGAGGATGAATATGACACTGACCTCGAGGCTGATGGTAAGACACATGACACTACAATAAAAGCTGTCTCAGGTGACAAACTTATGTACCACACACAATGGAGGGATCCCATCCGTTGCTCAACTATCTGACGTCATAATCAAATACGTCACTAGATGGCTAACGTCACAATTGAAATCATGATGAGCTCAGTCACGACCTCGAAAACCCCACTAGGAAAGTGCACGAATTCTATGTCTTTTGTGAATTTACAAAATAAGTCACATTCTGTTGAATATTTTAAACTAATTTGACTGAGCTTTTGCTACGAGAAGCAACAACAGCACCAGTAAAATTAGTTCCATATTTACCATGAAATTGGAATTCTGGGAATTTAGAGTGTGTAAATCGTTTTAAATATGCACAGAAAGTGAACCGAGCTTACATAGAAATGGGCGGGAATAATTAGAAATGAACACGCCTATTAGTGATTATAATCAATTTGGGACCAATGATGGCGACTCTGCAAGTCACGTGGTTGAAAGATCACCAGTATTTACGAGGCACCATATTTTAGCAAAATCAGGCGACCACTTCAACAATTTTGACTCTGTTTGTTTTCGCACGTGTACTGTTGTTGAATTATAATATACGCCGCCATATTAATTTATGGTCTCTCCTAACCTATAGGCACATGCGCAAATGACAAAGCAACAGTTTTGCTTTACCTACTCAGCCGCCGTAGTTTAATATTTTCAAATGAAAATACAGTTACAAATACACTTACAAATGCAACTACATTAACCTTCATAGGTGTGCTAGCCGCCCAGAAAAACCGGTGGCTGTTTCCGGAAACCTGAGTCCGTAGCTCTCATTGACATAGCACACCTCAGGTAGGATAACGGACTCCATCCTGATGGCAGGATTCTATCCTGAAAAATATAAGCAAAATATGTTCTGCGCAGAAATTATTTCAAACCGCTTGATACATCACCGAAACAAATCCTTGCCCTTAAAATTCTCAAAACATATCATATACAGTAAATATTACTAATAAAACTTGTTGACACTCTAACGACTGATCGTAGAATGAGTAAACTCGTTACCAAAACGTCCGTGTATACATGGTAACGAACGGTGACCAACACCGGTGTCCACAGGACACATTCACTCAGGCCCCAAACTGAAACGTAGAGACAGTAATTATAGAGTATACTGTCGAAACGTCAACAATTATATGCCTCTCCTAACCTATAGGCCTATGCACAAATGACAAAACAACAGTTTTGCTGTACTTAGTCAGCCGCCGTAGAAAAATTACAAAGAAAGGGAAATCGTCTGCTAAGAAACTCCTCAGATCAATTTAGATTCAAACCGAAAGCGCATGACGTTTATCTTGAAATAACAATTATGACGTTTGTTTTTTTAATAACCCAATCGCTCAGATAAGGAAAATCTCCATGAACATGTACGAAGACAACGCACGCACATACACACTCACAGACACACAAAAGACAAAGATGTAAAGTTACATCAGGTATTTGACTGAATAATAGTTCTATTAGAAATAGCTCGATCGCGAGAAATTATCTGGAAAATTCTTAAATATGAGCTACCTTAAGACAAATAAAATGTGAAACACATTTGATTCATAAGCCAGGTTTTGGCTCACCGCTAACCTGCTTTCCAGCGAAACGCAACGTAGCCAACTTTGGCAGTTTCGCCGCACCACCTACTATGGCGTTTCCAACAACAATCGGCGACTTTCCCATTAGCCACCACTCACTCCCCCACCCCACCCGCTGCACCTCAGCTCGCAACGCAGGCAGTCAAATTGGCATTCCATTTTACGTCCTTAAGACTTCTTAAAATAACCTCTCTGGCTTTTGTGTAAGGCAGTGGTCTGTTAACCAATGGTAATCTACATATGGTTTCTGACATAATAATGGCCATACAATAACCTCTCTGGCGTTTGCGTAACTTAGTGGTATGTTAACCAATGGCAATCTACATACGGATTCTGACCCAATAATAGCCATAAAATAACCTCTCTGACGTTTGTGTAACTTAGCGGTCTGTTAACCAATGACAATCTACATAAGGTTTCTGACCTATAATAGCTCTAAATAAAGACACGTCCCTGGCCAAATCAATACTAGCTAGATTCGCGAAACGTGCCAGCGTACTATAACGGGAAGTTACCCAATTTAATTTTGAAATGATAATCTGACTAACTTGTTGTACTGGTCCAGCTTACTATTATGTGTATTGAAATATGCTTTTCAATAAAAGAAAGACGAGACCATTTTAGATTAATCAATTCATTGCAACTAATGAATCCACAAAAAGGTCTCTGAAAATCAATAAATTGCTAGAATTCATTACACTTTTGGCACAGCTTGATTAACGCTGACCGCATATCGTCTTGACAACTGACTTGCTATAACTACATTTTGCGATATCTAAAACGTTCATTCAAAAGATGAGTAGAGGTATCTGGCTCGCTATTCAAATTTCGAGCCCATTTAATAGCATAAAATAAAGCTAATATAATGTCAAGTGAAGAGTCGCCGTCAATTGTCCTGGTCAAATACAATGCCACATATATTGCATTACCTGCCATTGGCGACAATTGACCTCTGTCCTTCGCAAACTGCTTCATTTTTCACAAAATGTATCCAATGCTTCTTGGTGGTAAGATGCCTGCGATGCGATGTAGTTCAGTGTCACTCGCACCAACGGTGGCTTCTCTCTGATCATGTAGGTACAATCCTGCCAGAAAATGATAATAACGTTAACATACATTCAAGCAAACGTATACTTGGGACTCTGGAAGGAAAAGGGGAATGAAATGTGGTACATCTACCTTTAAAAATTGTACCATTAGCATTTCTAAACGATGCATCCTTTCACAACCTTGTGAAGTCAAACGCGAGTACTGGATAACATTGCCAAATCTCGCGCATAGCTCCATTCTGGTGCCACCAGATTCTTTCGACACATACGCTGATTCAGCTTCGAGTTTTTGAAATACAAAATGGCCAACTGTGGTGGAGGCACGATCCCATCGTGATCCTTCACCCAGGACTGCACACATGTGCAAGTACTTACAGTTCCCTCAAAGGACCGTTACAGAGTTAAAACGCATACGCTTGCAATTATAGTCGCTTGCAAAATTGTCAGTAGTATGTGGGTCAAACACAAAGTCCATAAAAGCAAATGCTTTATCTGAAATTTTCAAGTAAATTCTTCATCTGAAATTTTCAAGTCGTCACAATCTCCACAATTATTCAACATAATCCACTCGATTATTCAACCCTCTAGGTATAAACACAGGCAAAGGCACAATGCCGAATCTTTGACAACTGTCATAAATCTCTAGCGCTTTCTCTTGCAAATGCGACGCTTTGCTACCGGCCTGCAGAATCGTTATAACATAGTTGTTACCTGTAAACACTGCACCAACTGGTTATCCAAACATACTTTGTTGGCGTTCAGAACTCTCGCAACTGCCTCGAGTTATCTCCAAATGGAGCTCATACTCTGTTCATCAACTGACCAGAGACTCATAAGATCAAATCTATCATTCTCAATAACAACCAACCACCATGACCTGACCCAACAGCGTCGCTGTAGCATGAAAATTCAACATATTTTGATTTAAGTATTCTCGAACCAGAACACATGTTTCGTTTAAATTATCGCTGTCTATCTTTAACAGACTTTCCCAATTTGACCTTGATTGAAGGCAAGTGTACAAACACATCCTCTTCAAACATACACGCGGGCCATTGACCGTTTACACGAAAACTGTCTTTCCAACAATGTGCGCTACCAAACATGCATTAACATAAATGCGACTGTCTGTAATTTTCATTAACAGGTAATTAAGCCTCTATAAGAGACTGACCACTCTATTAGCGACACTAACATAGATTCGACGTCCCTATTTATAAGACGTGACCAAAACATGTCGTTTTGTTGCTAAGCAACCTTTAATATTTTTCGTAAGCAATGAAAAAACCAAAAAAAACAAAATTTTGAAATGCTGCATTTGATATCGTTACTCGCGGCAACTGCCTCTGGAAATATATTAACACCACCGCACCCACCATGTCTTACAGGGCGATACAATAACCCTGACTGCGGCAATAGGTTACGATAACGCTAACCAGTTTTGTAAATATATGCCCTCTAGGCCGATGCCAAATGGTAACACTGAAAACGTAATGCACAATTTCATTGTCTTGCACGTAACACGCCCTCCTCCCAAATACGCTCTATGTTCAGAAACCCCCCAAATAAATACAATTTCGCATGGCGATAGACTGATTTTCCGCAATCAAACAACTGATTAGCAACTGCTATATCTTCGAATTTGAATTCATATTTAAAAAAAACCAAATTTATCCTTTTGCAATCTCAAACTAAACGCTGCTTTCCATACTTATTAGAGGCCGCCTGCAAGGGATTAACCACATTCGGTACCGTCGATGCTTGTGTAAAGCACCCTTTTCATGTAAACTTTTCAATCGCGTGAGAAACAAATTCCGATTTGTCTATAGAAGACATGTTATGTCTACCAAAAATAGTAACTTGTAACCATCTCTTATAGTGTTAAGCACATAGGTGACAGCTACAGATTCTTTCGAACTTTCGTAAGAACGTTTTTATATGAACAACTGGACATTCGCTATTTTCCGCACACATTGGATCTGCTGTGTGCGCACGCATATTATTGCTCCCCACTGCACCTCTCTAACTCGCTCTGACGCAGAAAGCAAGGGTATTTCATTTTGAAAATTAAGCATAACAAATCGCTGCGTTCGATTATTTAAATCAAAACTAGACGCATTAGATATATTATCAATGCTATTAATACTTATCTTTTCCTGTGTAGCCGCAACTGCTCCATATTCGACCAAGTAGTAATCAGGCATTCAGCACGCAAAGCAATTGCATCTTCTTGCGATTCCGGATACACCCCCTTCTCGCTGAATGCGAACGACAACCTGGCCTTGAGATTGAACCGTCTTTGTATACACGTGTGCACACGCGTCTGCCTTGAAAATACGTTTTCACCATCCATGCAGTCTTCAGTCACGACGTTCACGCGGCACTGTGATGAGCAAGTCGAATTATATATATTTATTTTTGAACAGCTTAATGGCCAAATCTGCCATGTAGTAACGGTTTGTTCTTAACGAAACGCCCAAACCCGCCTTGACTTATTCTAAAATCTTGGAAACTTGTAAATTGCACTTATAACGCTCTTGCTCCTCTTTCGTTTAAACACTAGTTGCTTCAACAACTGTAAATTGTTAATGGCTTGTAGTTGAGCGTCTGGTACAGCTATCTAACTCCGAGCTAATTAATCATGTCCACCGGACAGCCCGTTTGTAAGTATGATATCTAAATCCACGACCATTGTGTAGAAGACACGAAACCAGTCAAAAAAATACACGTCGAGAAAATATAGAATGAGCTGGTCTAATAAAATTTGTTGACGCTACGACGACTGACCGTAGAATGACTAAACTCGTTACCAAAACATCCGTGTATACGCGGTAACCAACGGTGACCAACACCGGTGTCCACAGGACACATTCACTCAGGCCTCAAGCCGAAACGTAGAGACATTAATTATAGACTATACTGTCGAAACGTCAACAATTATATTAAAGATTATGGAAAAACTAAATATGGAGCCAATTGAAACGTACATGTAAAATTAACTTTTACCATAACTTCTAAGAAACTATGTCAGCTTTTCTTACTACCCATAACGTCCGTAGCTTATATATTACTTAATCATGAAACTCTTAGTTACTCTTAAAATTCATTTGTTTGCACATTTGACACACAAGTGCAAATCCGTCTACAAAGGCTATAATTTCCATTTTTAGATATGTTGAACCCACCACACATGTGCGTGCGTGCGTGCGTGCGTGCGTGCGTGCCTGCGTGTGTGTGTGTGTGTGCGGTGGGGTGATGGTGGGTGAGTATCACTTCCTTGGGGCATGGGGTCTGCATAGGACCAAACACTTCTCTTTTTCCAAATTCTAACTAATTCTATTTTTAATATTAAACAGAATAGTTCTTACAACATGCCTACATAATTTCAGTATTTCAGAACCAAATATTTTGCCATGCATGCGCGCCGGAAGGCGGGGGTGGGGTGGTCTCTCCCCCCACCAAACCATGACCTTGAGGGGGTTGTCTATGCTCATATATAGCTCCCCCACCCCACCCCAATATTTATTGTTCCTCGAGAACAGCGCCGGTCATTCCAGTTTTAAATCCTCAAAAATAGTCTTCTCAAGGTCTACAAAATGGCATCTGCATGTGATTTAGTTCATATTCACCTCGAGAAATGCAGAAGCCATCTGAGAGCAGCCATATTTCAATGTTTTCCTATGGAGGAACCCCCGGATCTCCCTAATTCACGCAATGGCGACACACCCTCACAGGCCCAGCTCCAATGTGACACACACACACACCCCACCCCCACCCCCGCCACCCACCACCAACTCACCAAAATTTCGTTCCAGCGCCACTGTTGTCATGAACCCTATGAGCTACGCTTTCCATGACAGTACACGGGCGGATTCACTGTGGTGGTTAAATGGATTAGCATCCTTCAAAGCTTAAAATGATGTTAATTGCACTTAAAATGGAGAGTGCGATAATCAAATGCAACATAATATTGCTCTTGTATCGTTCAGAATACCATATAATTTAAGACATTTTCCCCGGACGGGGCGTGGGTGGGGTGGAAGTTTCCTGGAACCCCTCTCATATGAGGATTAATCTTCTAGCAGAACATCAATGATGGTCCAGCAAGATTGGTTGTACATGTCCCATATTGACTGTCAACACCACTGACCAGATGTGAAGGGTGGGTTGAGAAATCTAAAATCTAAAAAACATAGGCCTACTGTATTCGCTCTTCAGGTTACTGTCATTTGACTGCTGCGACGATACATTGCAAACTTATTCTTGGCAATCTTCTATTGATAAGGTGTTTCGAAAGCGTAATTCATGTCAGTGGAAAGATGTCAAGGATTTGGTGTCAGCCAGTGTTTCTCATGGCATCTAAATTTTGGAGGTCCAAGGAACCCTACACCCTGAAACCAGTCGGGTTCGAAGCTGAAATCTGAGGGTTCCAAACTAAAAAACCTTGTCTTCTCTATAACGCCAAACGAACCCATCTGCAAAACGAACTATCCCTTAACGGCATCTCTCCCACGTCGTTGACAAGAGACTTACTTCTGTATAGCGAGACAGTCCTGGATCTGCAACAAAATCTTTCAATCTCAACGCTTGTATACCAATTCATACGAGACACGAACCGCTTCGACTAATGCCAAATGCACTACATCATCCACTTTTACCCGCAGTCGACACCCTTAAATCCACATCTCTGGCGTACACGCAAGTGTGACCGAGCTGCGAGCTCTTCTAAACATCATCAGATTCTAATCTCTCTCTCTCTCTCTATATATATTTTTTTTCGTTCTCTCTCCATATATATATATATATATAGGGAGGCCGGGCGGGCGGGCGAGCGAGAGAGAGAGAGAGAGAGAGAGAGAGAGAGAGAGAGAGAGAGAGGAGAGAGAGAGAGAGAGAGAGAGAGAGAGAGAGAGAGGAGAGAGAGAGAGAGAGAGAGAGAGAGAGAGAGAATCCCATGCTAGATTCTGTGGGCATTTTTGTGCAAAAACTATTAAACTAATTAATATTTAATAATCATACAAGATATTCAGGGGTCCCATGAGACCCACTGTCACTGCTTTTGTGGAGCCTAAGTAGCATTTTGGGGAATATATCCTGAAAAGGACCCTTATGAGAATCTCTGGTGTCAGCCTATGTACTATCCAAGATGTATGTTCACGTTCAATTTACTTGTACAGCGCAATAGTTATATTTTCTGCTCTTATTGGCAGGCCTGAAGGAAAGTTTGTGCCGAGCCACAACTCGTTTGGAAAGCCACGGTGTTGGAGTGGACACATTTACAGCCATCTGTCAATCACTCCATGTACGACCGATAAAACCTGTCCATGATGAAGTCTTGGGGCATGGCGTTAGTCTTTACGCATGCGGCTTGGAACCTGCTCATGCACAAGCCTTGGCAGTCGCACTATTGGTAAAATAATACTGTACAAGATGTTATGTGTATAAGGTTCGGAACCTGATATTCCGACTGTTGGCAAGCCTGGCTGCCTAATCGTGTTCGTCTGGTGATAGTATTAGAATGTTGAATTTCGTGTGGGGTCCACCCTCTACTGGATCGGTCAATCCCACATTTGGTTGTATGATCTCGGCGACGACGTAATGATAAGACAGCCGTAGCTACATGTACTAATACATGGGTCCAGGACTGCGCAACCATACACCTCTGCTATATATCTACCGAATTCGACACCTATATTTCCTCACATTGTTCGCCTTTGGCTTCGCTCCCACAATATCGTGTTCTGATTTCAAGTATGTTTCATAAGAACATATCTCGATTTTACACAGGCCTTTGCATACTCAAGAGCATTTTCGCCTTGATATGCTTGTTTTTAAGGTTAAGTTGGTTCCTTATTACGATGTTTTATTCCGCAGTATGTGCCTCTCTTATTCCGGCTTATTCTTCTTGTTCTGTAACAAATCTGGCTTCTTCTTCCGCGCCTAGAACTTATGCGGTTCAATTATTAACGTTTCTCTTTTTCTCGGAAAGGTCTACGCAATGACGCAGTAAATCTTACAATGGGCACTGTATTTCAATTCTATATTAAGAACACGCATGCTCTGGCAGTAATGTGTGGCAACTAGTCTTAATGACTCAGCCGTAGGTTTCATGCCACTGCGACTATTTCATGAGGTCTGTAACGTCTGGAAGTGACTTATATAGCTATCTGGAGCTTGGAGCTCTGAGCATGCTGTCGGAAAGGCAGCAGTGGTCCATTAGTACAGAAAATTGATCTTGTATCATTATGGTTCACATGTCCTGTTCATTGCGCGTTGACTTATTATGGAGCTTTGTCCGATGGGCGATGTGTTGGAAAGGCTGGATTGGAGAGATCCGATCTGTATGTATGATTACTGTATTCTGCGGCTGTAATCGTAGAAACATCCTACAGCGGCAATCAGCCCTTCTTCGCTTTTGCCCACTGTGTCTTGTCCTCAGCCGAAATCCTTAGCCCCCTCAGGTCGATTTTGACTTGAGTGTACCGAGTCCTGCTTTCTTGAGGTCACCTCGTAGCACGCTTAGCAGATTTATGCAATGACGTCCTCTCCTGGCTTTGTATCTGCTGGCTCCGTGTAAGACGAATTCAAAGGCTCTCCATGCTGGTTTCTCTTCTGGCATCCTTAGCACATGGCCAAACATGGACCATCTTTGCTGGGCGACTTTTACAGACAGCTGCGATGTTTACACATCTTGTATAGTGCATCGTTGGAAATTATGCTGTCTGACCATCGGTGTTCAGTGATGGTGCGTAGGTGTTTGTCTAGAGCTGCCTTTGGAGCTGGCCAGCTGTTACAGTTAGATGGCTTCTTGGGCTTGGGTAGTGTGATGAAGGTGCCTTGGCCTACAGCGTTGATGGAAAGGTGTTGCATAAAAGTTGAATTGATTAGGTGCGTGATCTGTTTTGAGATAATGTCACTTACATATTTGAATAGTTCATTCCTCATGCCATCAGGTCCAGATGCGCGTCTATTTTTCAGGGCTTTAAGTGCCTTCTCAACTTCTGCTGTTTTAATTGGTGTTAGTAATGGCCTGGGGTCTCCGATCATCCGATGTCACTCAATTATTTGACGTCATAATAAATTACGTCACATGTAGCCTGACGTCAGAATCAAAATACATACTGAATGATTTATCTAGTTTCGAAGTGTGGGCTTTGAAAAGTATGTCAGGTGTACGAATTGTATGTCGTTACAATTTAGTCAACAGTGTGCTCAATATTTTGAAACTAATTTGACAGGGTACAGTTGCTGCCATATGGCAACATGACCAAGTCAAATTAGTTTCAAAATATTTAACAGCTTATCTGTATACTTACCTTGAATTTGGGAGTATGGGACTTCAGGATTCAAAGTATATAAATTGAGTCCAAAACGCGGGAAAAGTGGTTGGAGATTAGCTAGAAATGATGGAGCGTATCTAGAAATTGGCGAGGCTCTGTTGAGTCGTGCCAATCAATCTTCACGTTTTGTTGAGGTCCGACTGCCCTTTCTTCAACTGTTCTTTTTGCTAACTTCCAGAACCACATTGGTGATACTGTTCCTACAAAACTTCACGTGTTCGCCGAAGCTGGCGTAATTTTATATGTTCCTGCTTGTCGGCCCTCCTACGTGTATTGGGTGCCTGTAATATATAATGCCTTCTGGGCATAAATCGCACTTGTTCTGTGTGCATAGCATAAACAATTATAAGAATAGACTGGACTTCAGCACACCTTCACTATTATAGGCCTATGGCCCGTGTTCAGTAAAATGCAACTGCGCATGCATGTGGATCAGATTCAGATACCGCTGTCTGGTTGACCCAGACAATCAGCTGCATATATAGCCTCCAAAAACCACTAAATTCTCGCTTGGTAATTACAAAAGAAACTGAACAGAAGCGAATTTATATATTTTTATCAGAAGGAAAATTGTCTGACACTTTATTCAACTACGTAATAGAATTAGCAACAAAAAACATAGCATTTGGGGACTTTGATAAAATATCGAACTCTGAAATTCCGCTTTTAAGTGAGGCATAGCCACCCTACGTCTATTTAATTCTATGGTTGTTAATCTAGCTTGTGTTGGTGTTTTGTGCAATAGAAAACGGGTCACGACGTTTCTGTGTTCAATACGTGAATCTCACAGTATGATTTCCTGATATGCGCCTTCCACTTTGTCGAGTCCGGATTCGATTATCTCTACTTCCAGTTTTACATTATCTCAAGCGGTACAATTATTTCACTCCCAATGTATTTTCCGTGTTCTTAACTTCTTAGTCTGGCGCTTAGACTTCCATATTCTATGGCTATGGCTCCGATCTTCTAATCTATGGGTCGAGATAGTCTGCTAACACTTGTGGTTAGTCCGGTGTAGTTCATGCTTAGAGATGTATATTATAGCTTTCTCTCCTTGCCGCACAACTGTTGCCCGGTGACAGGTTCCAAGCAAATGGCGGAACTTGCATATCAGCTTGTGTAGTCGTTTCTTCAGCACCATCCACTCTAACGTTGTCATGGATTCTCGATCGATGAGCGGAAATTGCTTGAAACAAATCTCTTTAAATGCATCTTCAGCAGTGAAATCGTGTCATGGCAAACTTATCTGGGCATCGCTTCAGCCAGTCCCATTGGTCTTTGGCGATCGGAACTCTTTTATTACGATTTGGTCCAAACGTTGGTAACGTGTCATACCTAAGGGCAAGTCTTATCCCAGTGCAATAGATGTATTGATGATGTAGTCGCAATGTTGCTTCCGAGTTTTTCTTGATTTCAACGTTGCATTAATTTGTTTTTATCCCACTTCTTATGTGCACTACTCTATAATTCTTTATTGAGATGGGAGGGAGGGGTGTGGGTGGAGAGAGAGAGAGAGAGAGAGAGAGAGAGAGAGAGAGAGAGAAAGAGAGAGAGAGAGAGAGAGGAGCGAGAGATAGAAAGAGCTTGAGTGAGTGATTGACTGAGTGGGTGGGCGGGCGGGCGAGCGAGTGTGTGATGGAGAGACGTGCGAGAGAGAGGGGGGCGGGGGGGGGGGAGGTTGTCTAATCTGCTAGATAAAGGCTAGTAACAATTTGCCATGGCCAGTACTATTGCTGAATTTACCGGGGACCAAGTTAGAAACCTTTAGCATCACTCAGATATGATACAAAAATAACCATTATTCAATAAACATAAATATTATGTTAAATGGAAGCTGGCCGGTGCATTGTAAGAAATTGATGCAATGTAAAAAACAGTATTGCTGAAAGCCGTTGCTGCTATAGGCCCTAGACAGCAACAGCTTACAATAAATCTGTTTTCAAAATTACATTAGTAATCCTTCAAAATTAAAATTATTAACGCATGTGCCTATTCAGGATTCGGGAGTATAGGCTATGAGTGAATTATAAGCAAATTAGTCATGTACGACTAAGGACGCGTAGATATAGCAAACATCCGGGCTTCTGGACGAATCCAGGTTAACTTGAAATCATACAAATTCATCAACACAATGGAGGAATACAGTTTCTCAGTCAATCACATGACGTCATAATCAACTACATCACATGTAGGCTGACGTCATAATCAATTACGCCATGA
The DNA here is from genome assembly GCA_034401795.1 of Chaetoderma sp. LZ-2023a. Classification (NCBI taxonomy): domain Eukaryota; kingdom Metazoa; phylum Mollusca; class Caudofoveata; order Chaetodermatida; family Chaetodermatidae; genus Chaetoderma; species Chaetoderma sp. LZ-2023a. The sequence continues at coordinate 84,417,513 of CM067373.1, read as the reverse complement.
ATGACATATCTTAGCTCATCATAAACATGTAATAGTCCGTCATGTACGAATTGCATGGCTTTACTATTTAATAAACTGTTGAACATTTTGAAATTAATTTGACTCAACAGCACGGTCTGCACCCTGTCAAATTAGTTTCAAAATATTCAATAGCTTACATGTATAGTTTTCTGGTAATAGAGATTCTGGGAGTTCAGTGTTCGATCGATCCCAACACGAACACAGCGTGGGTAGCGCTTAGTTAGAGATGGGCGGGATTCCTCCATTGAAAGAATGGTGGATGATGGTATTATTCAATACTATGTATTGATATGTAGTGATACAATTGTACAATTGGCCAAACATGAAAACAGTAATGGTGATTTGTGAAAACAGTAATATACAACAATAAAAAGAATATAACTATTGATGTCGGAGCATATGCTTGCGATGATTTCCAGGTCTGGTAGAATGTTGAAGGCATATCTGAAATATAACATTCACATATAGAAATCAATCATAGTGTAATAAAGACAAGTTCTGGATGATGATGGTGATGATGACCAAATGTAACCCCACCGACACCCACACATTCACCCACCAACACATCTGAATATAAAAATCTATGCCTTTATATCTCGCAATTACTAATATGAGAGAGAGAGCGAGAGAGAGAGAGAGAGAGAGAGAGAGAGAGAGAGCGAGATAGAGAGAGAGAGAGGAAGAGAGAGAGAGAGAGAGAGAGAGAGAGAGAGAGAGAGAGAGAGAGGAAGGGTAGAGAGAGCGAGAGAGAGAGAGAGAGAGAGAGAGAAGAGAGCGAGAGAGAGAGAGAGGAAGAGAGAGAGAGAGAGAGAGAGAGAGAGAGAGAGAGAGAGAGAGAGAGAGAGAGAGAGAGGAAGGGTAGAGAGAGCGGAGAGAGAGAGAGAGAGAGAGAGAGAGAGGGGGGTGCGTGTGTGTGTGTGTGTGTGTGTGGAGAGGTTGGGAGAGAGAGAGAGAGCGAGAGAGAGAGAGAGAGAGACAGAGAGAGAGAGAGAGAGAGAGAGGGGGGGGGAAGGGAGGGAGGGAGGGAGAGAGAGAGAGAGAGAGAGAGAGAGAGAGAGAGAGAGAGAACTGACTTCACCGCAACTACGGGGACATTTTTCAGCCTCAACCCGCATTGCTGGGACGTACCGTAATTCAGGGGACACAATCCTGATCCCCGCAGTTACCGTTGCTTAAACGATCAGGCTAAGCGTGAAACGTCCAAATATGTTTTTACTTTTTTCGTCTTCAGAAAATATGTGGGTGATTTATCTCTCGCTAATTTTTTTCAACCCATCTCTCACATTTAAATGTCCCCATAAAATTTTAAAACACTTTTTTAATGAGTACTGCTTAGCACGTACTAACAAGTGCAAAAGCATGAGTGTTGTATAGCCTTGGGATGTGAAAATCTCTTGTCCATCGTTCTCCCATAAAACGTTTAAATGCCACTGAAGTGAGGACTCGCTCATATGTCTCCGCTCCGTGTGAGGACTCTCTCATATCCCACTTCCTCTAACCGGGACAGTGCCCACAAGGTTTTCTAATTTTTTTTTTGTTAATGCACATAATCAAAACGACTCTTTAGATATAAGCGAAAAACGCATAAGACAGTCAGAAAACGCTATAAACTTCTAAAATAATTATGTCCCCGGAACGCATTGTCCCCGCAATTACGGTAAAACCGTAGTGTGTGTGTGTGCGTGCGTGCGTGCGTGCGTGCGTGCGTGCGTGTGTGTGCAGAGAAGAGGTGTGGGGGAGAGAGGGATGGACGGAGGGAGGGTGGGAGGAAGCCCGGAAGAGAAAGAGAGGGGGCAGAGAGAGAGGTGTGGGTGGGGTAGATGGATGGAGGGAGGGATTGACGGAGGGAGGGAGCGTGCGAGTGGAGGGGAGGGGAGGGGAGGGGAGAAAGAGAGAGAGAGAGAGAGAGAGAGAGAGAGAGAGAGAGAGAGAGAGAGAGAGAGAGAGAGAGAGAGAGAGAGAGACAGCAACACAAGATGGATAGAGACTGAATGCATAGATGTATATCTTAGCTTACACAGATAGTTCATGTAAGCTATACTTTGTGCAGAGGCAAAGAAATATGGCCATGTATCGGTTTATCTATTGTTGATGTTTTCTGTCCATTTATTATTGATGTCCCAAATATGTATGTACGCGTCCATGTGCGTTGATTGCTGTCCCAAATCTGTCTGTGAGTATGTACGAGTACATGTGCGTTCGTTGCTCTCCCGAATCTGGATGTACGTATGTACGTTGATTTACTGCCGTTACAGTCTATTTTAATTACTAAATTTACGTCTTGATCCAATGATATAATTAAATACATGTCTAAATATAATGTACAGTACAGCTCATTAATAAGCTAAAATGTTTTCCAAACAAAAACAGAAACATGACGTAAGTAATATTCTGTTGAATATTTGGAACATAATAGGATTGGAAGACATTGCTGCAACATCTCCCAATCCAACTATGGTCCAAATATTCAACAGTACGTGTTAGCCTATTTATCATCTGTATGCGATACTAATTTAGTGTGTTCAGATATTTGTTTTAATAGTAAAGCCACGTGATGTAGTCTATCCAGCACGTGGCTTGGGTAAGGAGCAGGCTTTTCATATCTTTAAGTAAATTAATGATATGTTTGGTTCAATAATCTGTGTCATTACTGATGAGTGTTATAAAGAAATACTCGATGACTTTAAGGTAAAAAGAGATATCTGTATTAGAAATGCGGGTATTTTAAATTACTAATTTTAAAGAAAAGGAAATGTCAGAAACATAACGAAAGATATCAAATATTAAAATGACTATATCTGTAATTCAAATAAAGATATATCACATTCCAATATTTTAATTGATAATACCTTGAATAATTACCGATGTTTTCCATTAAAATGCTAATTAATCTAGTCGACTAAACAATTGTATTTACGTCTTACACATTTGTTCGAAATAACTGTTAAAATGTAGAATCCTGGTAGCTTGTGCATAATACTATATATTCATACACTTACTTGTAAACTGGAAGAATCTGAAACACTGATGTGTTGAATTTCCGTTGCAAATAATTAGCACATTCTGATAAATCATTGAAAATGCACATAGACGTTTCTCCCCCACTGCTCGATAATAAGGCTACTTTTTTCTCTTAGTCAGCATAACTCCATGTACACCATTATCATTGACAACCACTGCTCCAATATTATGACATAATGTCAATGCTAAACTCAATGCGCTCAACAGATGCGGCGATGCAGATCTGAGATGTGCTGGGTGTCTTGAGGAACTGACAGTGGAACTAGAAATCACATGTTTTGTGCCGAGCCACACTGATCGTGGTCCTGAGAGTAATGACTTGAATTTTGTGTTCACCTCGGCTGGCAGGTCGCACATGTCAATATTTCCCTAAACAGAAAAAGGAAGCTAGTTATTAATTGAAGTTCGCTTAGAAACAAACAAATAGAGTTGTTCTAGAAGCATGAGCGAAAGCATAGCCCCCCCCCCCCTATCTTTCCAAATAAATTTTACTGATTTTAGTTATGTGTTGGCAACAATGGCAAATCAACCACAGCGATATTGAAATCAGTCACGAACAACTTTCATTGAAGTATCATGTTAATAACCGATTTATAATCTGTTAGTGCATCCATACGCGCAGAGGTCGCCATAACCAGTTGCCTAGCCAGGCTGTTAATATTGGGAGAAATCATGGAGTGTGTACGGTATGATATGTGTGTATGTGCGAATGAATGTGTACGACCTTGCGCGTATGTATGTGTGAACGGTAATTCGAACATCGACCTTCCACAAGGTAATTATTCTGCAATACTGCTTTAGTAATATCTATCGAAAATGAACACATTTGTTAATTATCTAATTTAACAGTCATTTTACTTGTGTTATAATATTGTATATTTTGTATATTTGTATATAGCCTACAAATATACAAAATATACAATATTATAACACAAGTAAAATGACTGTTAAATTAGATAATTCCATACGTACGTGCGTGCGTGTGTGTGTGTGAATGACCGTGTACGATCTTGCGCATACATATGTATGTATGTATTTATGTATGTGTTTGCGTGCGTGCGTGTATGTGTGAGGGCCTTGGGAAGAGCAGTTTACTGACGATGTATACCCTCATTAAATAAAGATTATTATTATTATTATTATTATTATTATTATTATTATTTTATTATTATAGGTCCCTCCAAGCAAATGTGATTTTAGGTGACTGGTGATGTGGAAAATTACCCTCTGAGAACTTAACTCTTTACTGGTCAAGACCGCCAAAACGGACTATGTAGTGGTCTTGAGGAATGTCCATTTTTTCATCCAAGAGAATATGATCTTTGAAAATTTACCACTGGAATGACTGGCTCGGTAACCGAGCCAGTCATTCAAGTGGTAAATTTTCCAAAAATAGTCTTCTCCCAGCCGGCAAATAGACACTAGCTTTGAAAAACCTGGATTTTCTTGACCGTTTTCATGGCCAAATAACAGCACCTGTAGTGCGTTTGAGTAATGTCGATGTGCACGATAACTGAAAGCTATTTTTTGTAAACTTTATTGTAAAAATAATTTTCTTGAGAAATCTTGACCATTAAAGGGTTAATTGATATAAGTAGAATTTTGATCGCTTTGAGGCGCTGTTGACACAAGACGGGTTAAAAGATACTTTCCTTTGAAATAAAATTAACCCTAACCGCTAATAGAGGAAGCCATTTCTAGCTAAGCTCCGCCCATTTCTAGCTAAGCTCCGCCTATGCCTTGTAAGTGTCGGGTTCGATTAGGTTATTTGAATCCAGAATTCCCGGAATCCCATATTCTAAGTAGCTATACAGGTACCGTAACCTGTGGACTATTTTGAAATAATCTGATCTGGTGCATGTCAGCAACAGAACGCAATCAAATTACATTAAAAATATTCAACAGAATGTTTATTAAATAGTAAAGACATATAATTGGTACAGTTGACGGGCTAGATACGTCATTCATTACGCATTTTGATTGTGACGTCAGCATATATGTGACATAATTGATAATGACGTCATATTTTTGAGTGACAGGTCGAATCGCTCCATTTTCCTTGCACCTTTAGACGTTTCACAAGGATAGCACCACGTGGTTATTAGGACACCAATGCTACGTCACTGTCAGCATGACAAAAACATTGAAAATGGTCAGGATTCACTTATCTATGGCCAAACCAGCCATAATGTGTCAAATCCTCGACATACTTAGAGATCACTTTTGAAGCGGTCAAACTGGCCACTATATCTTTAACAGTCATCTTTAGAGTGGACTGACTTGGTATCACTTAGAATGAGCTCTATTTAATTTGAACAGAACAAATACACAAGCACGTGTTATATTTTTTTTACTAATCTCACCTTCTTCATTTTCTGAAGAATAGCCTTTTCAACACAAGCTGCGTTTTTAAGCAGGAGGGTGAGTTTCTTTTCGCTCCACCTACCCGGATACAACACCATGGCAAATGCTAGTCCACAAATACACACAGCTACAGAGTGGTTCATGGCTGTTGATGCCGGGTTCTGTGTGATCTGTGGGCAAGATATGCGAGATAGGAAGATGGGACTTGTCTCAGCTGAGCTGTCACACGAGAGTTTATGTGCGTCTTTGTCACATGGTTTAGGAACCAACATGTGACCGTGATCATTCTCACGTGGACCAAGAAGAATGGGTTGGTTATCTGTCTCCTCATGTGGCCTGCTGGTCCAATATTTCTGTGTCTTTTCCTTGACCATCCTCGTGCTGTGTTGGTAAAAAGCTGTCGCTACTCTATGTATTATTCAATGCGGTCTGAGCGCGTGCCACTGAAAATCAAATATATAGGCAGCACAGGCTTAATTCATGGGAGGCTTACAACATCCTCTAATGCCTCTTTAAATAGTCTTGCAATTGTGAACACACCCGTTACTAAATTACATACAATCCAGTGTTTATACCCACATACGGTTCCGACTTCTAGAATTAACACACCTGTTACTCAATCACGTACAATCCAGTGTTTATACCCACATACGGTTCACACTTCTAGAATTAACACACCTGTTACTCAATCACGTACAATCCAGTGTTTACACCCGCATACGGTTCAGACTTCTAGAATTAACACACCTGTTACTCAATCACATACAATCCAGTGTTTATATCCACATATTGTTCAGACTTCTAGAATTAATACAACTGTTACTCAATCACGTACAATCCAGTGTTTATATCCACATATTGTTCAGACTTCTAGAATTAATACACCTGTTACTCAATCACGTACAATCCAGTGTTTATATCCACATATTGTTCAGACTTCTAGAATTAATACACCTGTTACTCAATCACGTACAATCCGGTGTTTATATCCACATATTGTTCAGACTTCTAGAATTAATACACCTGTTACTCAATCACGTACAATCCGGTGTTTATATCCACATATTGTTCAGACTTCTAGAATTAATACACCTGTTACTCAATCACGTACAATCCGGTGTTTATATCCACATATTGTTCAGACTTCTAGAATTAATACACCTGTTACTCAATCACGTACAATCCGGTGTTTATACCCACATATTGTTCAGACTTCTAGAATTAATACACCTGTTACTCAATCACGTACAATCCGGTGTTTATACCCACATATTGTTCAGACTTCTAGAATTAATACACCTGTTTATTGTTCAGACTTCTAGAATTAATACACCTGTTACTCAATCACGTACAATCCGGTGTTTATACCCACATATTGTTCAGACTTCTAGAATTAATACACCTGTTACTCAATCACATACAATCCAGTGTTTATATCCACATATTGTTCAGACTTCTAGAATTAATACACCTGTTACTCAATCACGTACAATCCAGTGTTTATATCCACATATTGTTCAGACTTCTAGAATTAATACACCTGTTACTCAATCACGTACAATCCAGTGTTTATATCCACATATTGTTCAGACTTCTAGAATTAATACACCTGTTACTCAATCACGTACAATCCAGTGTTTATATCCACATATTGTTCAGACTTCTAGAATTAATACACCTGTTACTCAATCACGTACAATCCAGTGTTTATACCCACATATTGTTCAGACTTCTAGAATTAACACACATGTTACTCAATCACGTACAATCTGGTGTTTATACCCACATATTGTTCAAACTTCTAGAATTAACATAGCTGTGAATCATCAAATCTTTAACTATTGAAACATTAGTGTCTCAATTTCAGGACAATTATAGATGGTAGCTGATGCATTTATATAGCGCCCATTCACGCATGCTCTACGTGCTTTACAATTATACAGGAAACATGTCGAACATTTCGAAACTAATTTCACTGGAACAGGCAGCAACAGCTTCCAGTCAAATAAGTTTTAAAGTATTCAGCAAAGTCTTTCTTACACGAGAAACAATTTTACGTTTCTGGTCAGTGAATGCTAAGAGATTTGCTGGCATTGATAAAATTTGCTACACATCATAGCATCCTTTATGTCACGTGTCTGGCTTTCATGTTGAACATCAAGACAGGGTATTTTACCTTGGTTAACAAACATTGTATCATTGATTGTATTATGATGCAAAATGAGCACGATATATAACCCTGGATTTATACCAATGGATGGACACGGTCTGTCGCGAAAGTATATGACGTCATAATCAATATACCACGTTATTCTGACGTCAAAATCAATGAGCATAATGAATGGCGTATCTAGCTCCGTCATGAGCATTAAAAGTCCGTCAAGCAGAGTACGAATTGTATGTCTTTGATGGTGTTACTATTTAATAAACAGTCTGTTGAATATTTTGAAATTAATTTGACTGGGAGCTGTTACTGCCATATGCAGCAACAGCACCAAGTCAAATTAATTTTAAAATAGTCAACGGCTTACACGTATAATTACCCGGAAAATATGATTCTAAGACACGCCAGAACAAGGCGGTGAAAACGAAACATTACATAATATAACCTAACACTGACTTTTACAAAGACAATTAAGCATACCCTTACCAGCGTGTGACGTCACGCCGTTCATATGATCAATCTGTGGTGGTGGGTCACTGGCCGACTGAAGCATAGCCTTTGGATGTATCTTAGTTAATGGCGCTCGCCTAGCTGGCATGACCGTGACCAAGCTTATGACGTAACTGCTGGAGTTTTGTGAGAGCAATGAGCTGAAGCTGTGAATGAATAGGAAAGCCTGTGTGATCAATGCTACTATAAAAACGTCTATCATTGACATTATGACATGTGTTAAGATATGTAGTAACATCATCTTTATTAGGATTGATGGTGGCGCTATCGCCATTGATGCCATCATCTTCACTGGCCTCCTGGCAGATAACGTCACACACATCATCATTATTAGCTTCCTTGCTGGTCACAGTGGTCTTGCCATACTCGATTTTGATGACATCACTGCTTGAGTTTTGCGGTACCAATGAGCTGAAGCTACGTGAATGAATTGGAACATCTGCGTGGTCAATGCTGCTATAAGCACGTCCATCATTGACATTAGGACATGTGCTGAGATCTGTAGTAACATCTACTTTATTAGCATTATTGGTGGCGCTATCGTCATTGTTGTCATCATCTTCGCTGGCCTCCTGGCAGATAATGTTGTAATCATCATCATTATTGGCTTCCAGGTTGGTCACAGTGGTCTTGTCATGCTCGATGTTGATGACGTCACCGCTGGAGCTTTGTGCTACCAATGAACTAAAGCTACGTGAATGAATAGGCCCGTCTGCGTGGTCAATGTTGCTATAAGCACGTCCATCATTGACATTAGGACATGTGCTGAGATCTGCAGAAACATCATCTTTATTAGCATTGGTGGTGGGACTATCGTCATTGTTGTCATCATCTTCGCTGGCCCCTGGCAGATAAGGTTACAATCATCATCATCATCATTGGCTTCCTGGCTGGTCACGTTGGCATTGTCATACTCGATGTTGATGAAGCTATCATCACTGGTTTCATTCTTGCAGTCAGTTCTGTCATTGTAATCCAGCGAATACGGAATGTCTGTGCTATACTGCTGTCCACTGAAATCGTAATCAGTGTCCATGTTGCTAATATCATTGTTCCCGCTGTTGATGATGTTCACGTCATGATTGTCGTCATCCATGATGGCATTAAATGTGTTTGCCACATCGATTTCCTGCACTTCAATTCGATCGATGATGCTATTCATGAGGTCGAGTATGTCAGTGGCGATTTCATGATTTTCAATCTTATCAATGATGCTGTTCATGACGTTGGCGATTTCAAGGCTCGTTTCCGGGGATGTTTTCTGGATTATCAAGGTCATTACCAATGTCATATCTTAGATAATGGCCATGGATGACATCATCCAGCAGGTCATTTTCAGTGTGCTGACCTGGAATATCAATGCTGGTCTCACGGATATCTAGAGTGAAGAAAATATAATTGGATTATAGCTTCCAGTGACAATACGAACTGCTGAAAACGTATGTATCTAACTACCCGTCCAATGCCGAATTTATTGAGAGCCAGGTGGTCCATCGATGTGACCAGCCACAATGGATGGATTCATCTGTCACTCAATTATTCAACGTCATAATCAAAACATGGCACTTGTTAGTTGTCGTCAGAATCGAATGACGTATGTACGTCATGATAGTGCCAATGGTCTGACAGAATAGCTTACTTGAAGTGAAGTCTATATCTTCAGTGAATTTCTAATTTAATAAACATGCTGTTGAATTTTTTTAAACTAATTTGACTTTGAGCTATTATTTTCATAACAACAGCAGCAACAGCCAAGTCAAATAAATTTTCAAATATTCCTTACCTTGAAATTGAGATTCTGGGCTCAAAGTGTTAAGATCTATTCAAACAAATAATGGGTGGAGCTTAGTTAGAAATGGGCGGGGCATAGCTAGTAACAGATCCATTACATCCATACATTCTAAGGGGAAACCTTTTAATGAGAAAAATATAAATACATAATTATTATAAAGTAATCTGTAACAGGAAGCTCAATACCTACACAATCGCAGAGCTAGGGTGCTGGTGGATGGACAATCTGGACAGAATGTATTGCTGAGACAAGGGGTGCCACAAGGCGGAGTATTATCACCAACTCTGTTCATACTCTTCATTAATGACATTGTAGCAGAGCTGCCCAATGGGATCCAAGCAGCCCTCGATGCAGATGACCTCGTACTCTGGTGCACCGAGGAGTACACAACGACTGCCACGTACAGAATGCAGCTCGCCTTGGACAGAATTACAGCTTGGGCCAGTCACTGGTGTATTACCATCAACAAAGAAAAATCATCAGCCATGCTATTCTCACTGTCCACCAAAACCAAGGTTGCCAATCTGACACTGGGCGGTACTCCACTCGAGTACGAGGACCAGCAGACATACCTGGGAGTCACCTATGACAGAAGATTAACATGGAAGGAGCACATCCAGAACGCAGAGGCAAAGGCCAGAAGAAAGCTAAACATCATAAGGAAGCTGGCAGGAACAAAGTGGGGTGCCAATGAAAGGATCCTCAAGACCATCTACCTAGGTGCCGTACGACCACACCTTGAGTATGGATCCAGCTCATGGATGACAGCAGCTAAATCTCATCAACAGAACCTCGACAGAGTACAAAACCAGGCACTGCGCATCATCACTGGTGGAATGCGATCAACACCAATAGAAAAAATGGAGCAGACAGCAGGCATCCCCCCCCCCCCACTTAGCAAAGGAAGGGAATGCAAAGCACCGATCCAAGCTGCAAAGTTCAAATCGTTCAACAACCACACGATGAAGATCAGGCAAGCACAGCTGTCATCAGGAAGACTTAAAAGATCAAGTTTTGTGAAGGAGACAAAAGCACTTCAAAGGAAACACCAAGAAATGTTGCCAGCACAAATAGAAAACCCAAACCACACCCTTGATCCTCCACCCTGGGAAAACAAACTAGAGAGCATAACTATTCGCACCACAGTACCTCATCTCACAACCAAAGATGAACACAGTGATGTGAGCAAGAAGGCCCTGACCCTAGCCATTCTGGAAGAAATGTACCCTCAGGAGACATGGATAAGGATCTACACAGATGGATCAGCCAAAGATGCAATTAGAAGCGGAGGTGCCGGACGGCACATACAGTATCCAAACGGACAACATGAGTCAGCTGCAATACCGACAGGCAAACACTGCACAAACTACAGAGCTGAAGTCGAAGCACTGGTTCATGCAGCAAATACCATCAGCAGAACAGCAGACCCTATTGCACAGACTGTCTTTTTATCTGATTCCCGCTCCGTCCTTGAGGCTATCACCAAAGGTAAGCTGCCACAACTTGAAGAAGCACTACAAACCATCAAATGCTTTCGGATAGCACTGCAGTGGATCCCCTCACACTGTGGAGTCCAAGGAAATGAGGAAGCAGACAAGATGGCAAAGGTGGGTGCTGAAGAGAATCAGGCAGAAAACATGGTTACCCATACAGAGATGAAGTCTATCATCAAGTCACTCTATAGAACACCTCAATCAGAAGATGCCTACCATCATCTCGCGAGGCCAGAGCAAGTGACTATTTTTCGTCTCAGAACTGGACACAACAGACTAAACCAACACATGTACAGGCGGTTCCACCTTACGACATCGCCCGCTTGTCCTTGTGGAGAAGCAGAACAGACCACAGAGCACATACTTCAATGTTGCAGTACGTATCAGCTGCTGAGAGAAGAGATCTGGCCTTTGTCAACCTCTTTTCTTGAAAAGCTGTATGGGCCTGTGGAAGAACTGCAGAAAACCACAGATTTCATCTTGAGAATGGCTCTCCAAGTGTGATACCAGCGATCGAAAAGAAGAAGGAAACTCAATTCTTACAGCTTTTACCTGACAATTTAACACAAAAGCAGAAATGTCAACGTCTTTATGATGTAAGGAATCTTATGGTGAATAATTTTCAAACTAGTTATTATCGAATTATTCATCTACTTTCCTGTGTATGGGTCTTGATACTGAGAAACTAAGATTCCAAGGGACTAAAGGTTAACAAACAGCTGGATCCCTTAGCATGACAGTACAGGTTATTGTGTCAGTGCTGGGCCAATACCGGGATTATTGCCCCGGTATTGGCCCAGTAACCTGCATTATCAGGGTAGTTATCCCATTGACCATATGGTCTGGATAAAGATGACGGCTGTAGTCATCGCTTAGTTATCCCATTTTCACATATGGGCTGGAAAGGATTACGGCTGTAGTTGATTAGTTTTGTATTTTTGATTAATGATGTGATCAGTGTGTCAATATAGACAATGATATTGAAACTGTAGCGGCTTCAGGTATATCAACTCACCTGGTAAAGCCTGAATGCATCTTCGAAGAGTAGATCTTCGCACTGTTGATCTGCGCGCAATGGATCTGCGCAGTGCAAATTTGCGCACGACGAATCTGGGAATCATGGATCTGCGTATTACTGACTGCTGTCTGGATGCTGGGTACCCCATGGCATGAAGGTGAATGTCACCATAGGCGTCTTCTCGGATATCAATCTCTTGAACAGCAACTTCATGCACACCCTGAACTTAAGGATGTGTAACAGTATTCTTAAAGCAATACAGGCGTCCAAATAGAGCCTTGAATAACTCTGGGTGGTTGGAGTCGTCGTGATAGTGATCTCAAGAATGGCCTGACACTCGCTGACGGTTGTCTTTACAACCTTGGAATCATCCATCTGACAGACTATGCTCATGACCATATTTAACACAGGGAGTGCACTCAGACATATGTCGCTACTGTGATGACATGCTTTGATCTGTGAGAATGAAGTGGTGTAATGGTGCCACAGACATAGGGCTATATACCACGCTGATGGTGACAGGCCGAGCAAACATGAAACTGCGACAAGCATTACGAGACCATGTGATGATAGAATCTGGAGAGTAGTATTGCTGGTACATAGGATATGTCCACAAGGGGCGTGATACCAGTACGTCGTGGGGAATGAAGATCAACACTGCAGCTGGATCGATCGCTTTGATGATGAAATCCAAGCTTCTCCGCCTCGGTAGCCATTGTCTTGGGCAGTACGTGTGTTCTTTGGCTTCAGAAACGATCTCCTCCTTGAACAAAGCTGTCAATGTTTTCGCCAAATTAGTCTTCCCATCATTTGAGCCAGTATCGGTGAAACAACTGAAACACACATTAAGACATATAGGAGCAACATTGTGACATATATTAATTGCCCATGGGTGAGCCTATAATGAAAGCTAACCATAGCAATGCATATAATCATTTAATACACACGCCTCAAGAAACGACAGAACCATACGCACGCAAACCTAACACGGTACACACGAGGCTACATGTACAAACGCATACATGCATGTACACACACACAAGGCACACGTGGACGAATAAAAGGCCTATCTAAGCACACCAGCCCCACCTCTCCAGCCCAAATAATGACATGACTAGACGTATTGAGTTACAGTACACTATTGAGTAGGTCACCTGTATGGTTCATCCTCTAGGCTGTCAGAGTCATTAGGCGCTGTTCGCTTTCCAATAGGAAACTGAATAATAATAATAATAATAATAATAATAATAATAATAATAATAATAATAATAATAATAATAATAAAAATAACTCCAGGTGGCCACTGCGCAAACAGAATAATTTCCATCACTAATTAGGCCTATAGTCGATGGGTTAGTGGTGGTGGTGTGCGTGCGTGCGTGCGCGCGTGCGTGCGTGTGGTGGGCAGGGGTGTTGTGTTATAGCTAAATTTCCAGCTCGTCCAGGGTACCCTTAGACTTTACTATGGCCCAAATGTAAATCATATATATATATATATATATATATATATATATATATATATATATATATATATATATATATATAATATGTCCGGAAGAAAGAGCCAAATCTTTTCTAGCACAGGGTCTTGGGCCTACTTACGCAGAAGCATAACAATCTCCTAATATTTTTCAGACGAAATTTCGCTTTCTGTTCACAATATAATATAGCTTTCCTGTTCAATATAATATAGCTTTCCAGTTCACAATATAATACAGCTTTCCAGTTCATAATATAATATAGCTTTCTGTTCACAATATAATATAGCTTTCCAGTTCACAATATAATATAGCTTTTCAGTTCACAATGTAATATCGCTTTCTGTTCACAATATAATAAAGCTTTCCAGTTCACAATATAATATAGCTTTCCAGTTCACAATATAATATCGCTCTCCAGTTCACAATATAATATCGTCTTCTGTTTAAAATATACTATAGCTTTCCTGTTCACAATATAATATAGCTTTCCAGTTCACAATATAATATCGCTCTCCAGTTCACAATAAAATATCGCTTTCTGTTCACAATATAATATAGCTTTCCTATTTACAATATAATATAGCTTTCCAGTTCACAATATAATATAGCTTTCCTGTTCACAATATAATATAGCTTTCCTGTTCACAATATAATATAGCTTTCCAGTTCACAATATAATATAGCTTTCCAGTTCACAATATAATATAGCTTTCCTGTTCACAATATAATATAGATTTCCTGTTCACAATATAATATAGCTTTCCTGTTCACAATATAATATAGCTTTCCAGTTCACAATATAATATAGCTTTCTGTTCACAATATAATATCGCTTTCCAGTTCACAATATAATATAGCTTTCCTGTTCACAATATAATATAGCTTTCCTGTTCACAATATAATATAGCTTTCCTGTTCACAATATAGTATAGCTTTCCTGTTCACAATATAATATAGCTTTCCTGTTCACAATTTAATATAGCTTTCCTGTTCACAATATAATATAGCTTTCCAGTTCACAATATAATATAGCTTTCCAGTTCACAATATAATATAGCTTTCCTGTTCACAATATAATATAGCTTTCCAGTTCACAATATAATATAGCTTTCCTGTTCACAATATAATATAGCTTTCCTGTTCACAATATAATATAGCTTTTCTGTTCACAATATAATATAGCTTTCCAGTTCACAATATAATATAGCTTTCCAGTACACAATATAATACAGCTTTCCAGTACACAATATAATATAGCTTTCCTCTTCACAATATAATATAGCTTTCCTGTTCACAATATAATATAGCTTTCCAGTTCACAATATAATATAGCTTTCCCGTTCACAATATAATATAGCTTTCCTGTTCACAATATAATATAGTTTTCCTGTTCACAATATAATATAGCTTTCCTGTTCACAATATAATATAGCTTTCCAGTTCACAATATAATATAGCTTTCCTGTTCACGATATAATATAGCTTTCCAGTTCACGATATAATATAGCTTTCCTGTTCACGATATAATATGGCTTTCCTGTTCACGATATAATATAGCTTTCCTGTTCACGATATAATATAGCTTTCCTGTCCACGATATAATATAGCCTTCCTGTTCACGATATAATATAGCTTTCCTGTTCACGATATAATATAGCTTTCCTGTTCACGATATAATATAGCTTTCCTGTTCACGATATAATATAGCTTTCCAGTTCACGATATAATATAGCTTTCCTGTTCACGATATAATATAGCTTTCCAGTTCACGATATAATATAGCTTTCCTATTCACAATATAATACAGCTTTCCAGTTCACAATATAATACAGCTTTCCTGTTCACAATATAATATAGCTTTCCTGTTCACAATATAATATAGCTTTCCTGTTCACAATATAATATAGCTTTCCTGTTCACTATATAATATAGCTTTCTAGTTCACAATATAATATAGCTTTCCTGTTCACAATATAATATAGCTTTCTGTTCACAATATAATATAGCATTCCTGTTCACAATATAATATAGCTTTCTGTTCACAATATAATATCGCTTTCTGTTCACAATATAATATAGCATTCCTGTTCACAATATAATATAGCATTCCTGTTCACAATATAATATCGCTTTCTGTTCACAATATAATATCGCTTTCTGTTCACAATATAATAAAGCTTTCCTGTTCACAATATAATATAGCTTTCCTGTTCACAATATAATAAAGCTTTCCTGTTCACAATATAATAAAGCTTTCCTGTTCACAATATAATATAGCTTTCCAGTTCACAATATAATATAGCTTTCCTGTTCACAATATAATATAGCTTTCCAGTTCACAATATAATATAGCTTTCCTGTTCACAATATAATATAGCATTCCTGTTCACAATATAATACAGCTTTCCAGTTCACAATATAATATAGCTTTCCTGTTCACAATATAATATAGCTTTCCAGTTCACAATATAATATAGCTCTCCTGTTCACAATATAATATAGCTTTCCTGTTCACAATATAATACAGCTTTCCAGTTCACAATATAATACAGCTTTCCTGTTCACAATATAATATAGTTTTCCTGTTCACAATATAATATAGCTTTCCTGTTCACAATATAATACAGCTTTCCAGTTCACAATATAATATACCTTTCTGTTCACAATATAATATCGCTTTCTGTTCACAATATAATATAGCTTTCCAGTTCACGATATAATATAGCTTTCCTGTTCACGATATAATATGGCTTTCCTGTTCACGATATAATATAGCTTTCCTGTTCACGATATAATATAGCTTTCCTGTCCACGATATAATATAGCCTTCCTGTTCACGATATAATATAGCTTTCTGTTCACAATATAATATCGCTTTCTGTTCACAATATAATATAGCATTCCTGTTCACAATATAATATAGCATTCCTGTTCACAATATAATATCGCTTTCTGTTCACAATATAATATAGCTTTCCTGTTCACAATATAATATAGCTTTCCAGTTCACAATATAATATAGCATTCCTGTTCACAATATAATATAGCTTTCTGTTCACAATATAATATCGCTTTCTGTTCACAATATAATATAGCATTCCTGTTCACAATATAATATAGCATTCCTGTTCACAATATAATATCGCTTTCTGTTCACAATATAATATCGCTTTCTGTTCACCATATAATAAAGCTTTCCTGTTTACAATATAATATAGCTTTCCTGTTCACAATATAATATAGCTTTCATGTTCACAATATAATATAGCTTTCCTGTTCACAATATAATATAGCTTTCCAGTTCACAATATAATATAGCTTTCCTGTTCACAATATAATATAGCTTTCCAGTTCACAATATAATATAGCTTTCCTGTTCACAATATAATATAGCTTTCCTGTTCACAATATAATACAGCTTTCCAGTTCACAATATAATATAGCTTTCCTGTTCACAATATAATATAGCTTTCCAGTTCACAATATAATATAGCTCTCCTGTTCACAATATAATATAGCTTTCCTGTTCACAATATAATACAGCTTTCCAGTTCACAATATAATACAGCTTTCCTGTTCACAATATAATATAGTTTTCCTGTTCACAATATAATATAGCTTTCCTGTTCACAATATAATACAGCTTTCCAGTTCACAATATAATATACCTTTCTGTTCACAATATAATATCGCTTTCTGTTCACAATATAATATAGCATTCCTGTTCACAATATAATATAGCATTCCTGTTCACAATATAATATCGCTTTCTGTTCACAATATAATATAGCTTTCCTGTTCACAATATAATATAGCTTTCCAGTTCACAATATAATATAGCTTTCCTGTTCACGATATAATATAGCTTTCCAGTTCACGATATAATATAGCTTTCCTGTTCACAATATAATATGGCTTTCCTGTTCACGATATAATATAGCTTTCCTGTTCACGATATAATATAGCCTTCCTGTCCACGATATAATATAGCTTTCCTGTTCACAATATAATATAGCTTTCCTGTTCACGATATAATATAGCTTTCCTGTTCACGATATAATATAGCGCTCCTGTTCACGATATAATATAGCTTTCCAGTTCACGATATAATATAGCATTCCTGTTCACAATATAATATCGCTTTCTGTTCACAATATAATATAGCTTTCCTGTTCACAATATAATATAGCTTTCCAGTTCACAATATAATATAGCTTTCCTGTTCACGATATAATATAGCTTTCTAGTTCACGATATAATATAGCTTTCCTGTTCACAATATAATATGGCTTTCCTGTTCACGATATAATATAGCTTTCCTGTTCACGATATAATATAGCTTTCCTGTCCACGATATAATATAGCTTTCCTGTTCACAATATAATATAGCTTTCCTGTTCACGATATAATATAGCTTTCCTGTTCACGATATAATATAGCGCTCCTGTTCACGATATAATATAGCTTTCCAGTTCACGATATAATATAGCTTTCCTGTTCACAATATAATATAGCTTTCCTGTTCACAATATAATATAGCTTTCCAGTTCACAATATAATATAGCTTTCCTGTTCACAATATAATATAGCTTTCCTGTTCACAATATAATATAGCTTTCCAGTTCACAATATAATATAGCTTTCCTGTTCACAATATAATATAGCTTTCCAGTTCACAATATAATATAGCTTTCCTGTTCACAATATAATATAGCTTTCCTGTTCACAATATAATACAGCTTTCCAGTTCACAATATAATATAGCTTTCCTGTTCACAATATAATGTAGCTTTCCAGTTCACAATATAATATAGCTTTCCTGTTCACAATATAATATAGCTTTCCTGTTCACAATATAATACAGCTTTCCAGTTCACAATATAATACAGCTTTCCTGTTCACAATATAATATAGTTTTGCTGTTCACAATATAATATCGCTTTCCTGTTCACAATATAATATGGCTTTCCAGTATGTTTGTTTTGAAAATGAGACACTTGAATACCCGGGGTTAGGGTGGTAAGCCCATAGTAAATCCGCTTTAATGTTTAAGCATACGTAGGCCTACGTACCACATGCATATGCCTATCCTGGGAGATATTAGACGTAGTTAACTTACGTGGTGGTGGCGGCGGCGGCGGCGGGGGCGGCGGCGGCGGCGCTGGTGCTGCTGCAGGTGGAAGTGATGGTTGCAGTGGTGCTGCTGCTGCTGTCGCTGCAGGTGGAAGTGGTGGTCGCGGTGGTGCTGCTGGTGCTGGTATGGCGTGACACATCTAATACCGAATAATACTAAAATCTACTTTACTGAATGATTTTAAGAAAATAATTTTTACAGTAATACATTATAATATAACCTCCAAAGAAATAATAACTATATATCTCAATACATACTAAAAAGTAGGAAGCTGATAACCTGAACACCGTAACTCGCGTGACGGCTACAAAATGTCATTTTCCTACACGCGGAGCATAACGATAGACTCGTAGCGCGTTATTGGTAAAATGCTATTATTCTATATATATATATCTGAGTATGTAGGAAGAACTACTCATGAACAATCCAGGCTGATTTTTAAACGTTCCATTAAATTTTTTCTTTGGCACACTTTAAAATATGTGACTCGCATGACATAAAACGTGACTCGTGTGACATATTATAATGTGTAAATCTGAAAAACCATAACATAACTTAAGCTACTAGGCTAAAAATGCCTGAATATTAACAGGAGATAAGTAAATGAATAGAGACTAGTGAACATACATGTGTATTTGAAAGTTTACCAGTCAGTGAACACAACACTGCTATAACTGGTAGTCATTTGAAATAAACAGTTTATATTCCAAGTAAACTTAGAGCTTCATTTCCGATTTCATCCAAGGGCTCATATTCAAGTATGCCTCTGTTGTTTCTTTTTCTGAAAGTGGCTGAATGGGAGACAGACATTACACAGTTGATTTTGAATTGTCTCACTGGTCGGCCTGTCCAAGTTCTAAGTTCTTTTACCCTTGAAGGCATCCCTGACAAGATGTCACCAATAAAAAGTACTGATGACATTTTCTCATGGTGCATGTTGTTACTGATAAGTACGTAGAGAGAAATGTTTCCGTGACACCAAATTTAACAGACCTAAGCAAAGAATGCAACTTGGGTCGGATTCCAGTACATGTAGGCTAATGATACCGCATCTTGTGTGCAAATAGGCATATAGGGTTTCAACAAAATCCAGAACTGGCATCATGGAATTGGATTACAGTGCTCCAGTCTTCTCAATTCCATATCTCTCAGTTTGTTTTCTTTTCACAAAGCAGTGCATGAGAAATTTAAGAGCAATTGAACAAATGTATCCATAAAGTTCATTTGTAACTCTATCCGTCTGCTCATAATTGATAGTCGGCGATTGGCTTCTTTCCGCTGTATCCATGTGGCTGGTGTTTTAATGAAGAAATCCTCATCTTCAGCAGGTGCTATACATGTACTGTAAGAAAGCATCACATTCAGCAGGTGCTATGTTGTAGCTTTCATGAAATTCATATCTTTTAGGATCATATCCGGAGGAGCAGCAGTTAGCTTTTTTTTAGAAGATATCAAAACCAGAAGCTGGAGCTTGGCTATACTGGTATGACTGGAATTTCTGAAGTCCGTACGTCTAGTGTATTGCATTCAGAATATGAAGTTCTGATGGCATAACAGATTGATAGGCAAACACTTTAAGGAGTTTCCGAGCTCGAATACATTTGGAAGATGGATCTCCACAAATTTAAATGGTACATGTACATAACATATTTTGATGCCCATGACTAAATAATAGGCCTACTTTTGCAGGTGTGCTTTCACTGCTACATCCCTGACTGTGACAACATCCAGAAGCAATTCTAATGTATGACAATAATAACAACCTTAAATAGCCGATTCATTTCAACATTTCCTATAAGTGGCAGTTTACTTACAGTTGTAGTACCTTCATCTCAATATTGTAAGAGAACTTCACAAAACCACGCCTTTCTTTCTAGGAGTTATTGGTAGTCTTCTTCCCCTGATTTGTCTGTCTGTTCAAGATATTGAAGACTAAAACTGCCCTGGTACTGCTGTTATGGTGCGTTGATGAATTACGTCTATGACACTTCTTTTTAAGCCTAGTCTTCTCTTGCCCTTTTGTATCCTCATCTCATCTATGCAAATGCCTAACCTTGGACTCTTCAGATATTTTGTCTGACATGTCCAAACATGACTACTTTTTGCTTCGATGTGTCTTCCAACAGCCCCTATAGTTGTTTTATACTGTATACAATACTTGTGTTTTCAGTGTTTCTCCCCACATAGTTTACCTTAAGTTTACTAAGTCTGCTACACTTGTCTCTTTCTTTGAACATATCATGATATACCGGTATCTTAGCTGACTACTTGTCAGTATGGGCCAAGGGAAAATACTCTTGTTCATAGAGATTACCCTCATACATGTCATACGTAGGAGAATGAAACATGTATTTCTGAAAGCTTTTACTGATTATAGGACTGGCTATACAGAAATACATTGTATTTTTCCATGTAATAGCGATTTAAACATTATATATATATATATATATATATATATATTATCCACCTTTGCCTTTTGAGCAGTAAGGGGTTAATTACACCAAGCGTGACTCGCGTGACGTGACTCACGAGACTAAGCTTGAGGGAGATTTCTACACAGGATAGATGTAGTAACTTAACTTTTAAACAGAGAAATTTCTGGAAAAAATAATTATATATGAAAATGCAAATATTGTGATCAGACCTATGCAAATAATGCGACACGGATGATAAAGCACTTAAGTACATGCAAAGCTGCTCTGGCACATGTGACCAAAGGTTTTTCTGAGAGAGCGGTACGTTTTTCAGCAAAAATATTATAATTATCATTATAAAACTGTAGCACTAGTCTGGGGACAGGTTGAATCTGTACAGAAATTATTAGAGCCACGTTCGCTTGCAATCAAACGGATGGAATCGGATAAGCCAATGCTGTCGGAAGTTCCAAACATGTTTGCTTCATTGCGAGAACACTTCAAGTCTTCGGTTCCATTGGCTCCAGTGACAAAGGCTGAAGAAAGGCAGCTAACGGATGCTTTTGAGTCAAGATTAGAGTTTTGTTCACATAATGTCCAAAAGGCTGCGCGTTTGTTAGATCCTCGGTTTGCATGTGATGATCTTGGTCTCACAGAGGATATAGCAGCTGCCACAGATATAATTGAAGACATATCAGCCAAAATACCTACACTAGATGTTGTGACTGTTATCAGAGACCTTGCTGAATACGGGGCCAAAAGAAGTATTTGGGCGAGAGCTTCCATTTGGGAAGCGGCAAAACGAATGGATCCCGTGACTTGGTGGAAAGGCTTTTGCTCAACACGCCAGCTGTCCGATGTGGCATCACGTCTTTTATCTTGGCCAACATCTGCTGCACGATGTGAGAGGAACTGGAATCTACATATTCAGACAAATAAGCGCACCCGCTTAACACTTGACAGACTGAGGAAAGTAGTTTCTGTAGCTCATAACCTCCAACTCCAGTTAAGACAGGATATGAGCGAATGTCAGGGGGAACCTCGTATGGACCCATCTGCTTCAGTGCCTGGCACCAGCCAAGCCGCCAGTGTTGACATTTCTATGCGATATGAAGATGATGCCAATGCCATAGAACCATAGAGGTTGATGATGATGACTATGATTATGATGACGATGTTGACGATTATGATATAAATGACGTTGATGATGATGATGAGGCTGATAATAGCGATGATGATATTCATGATGATCGTAATGATTAAGCCATTTAGATGTAATTGATAGTACTAATATAATTATGTATGTCACAGAAATGTAGCTGATGATGATGGTGATGATGATGCTGATGATGATGATCAGATGATGTGATAATGATGTATTTTGATGATGATGATATGGATGATGATGAAATTTAATTTGTAATAGAGAAAATGATGATGATGAAGAAGAAGAAGAAGAAGAAGAAGAAGAAGAGGAGGAGGAGGAGGATGTGTGAATGTAACTGATGAGAATGATGATGATGATGATGATGATGATGATGATGATGATGATTGATCATCAGACAATTGAAAAGTAATTTGCATACATGACAGTACACGTAAGTCATGTTTCATGATGATGATTTATTTGATCCCAACTGATATTTGATGGAATATAAAAGATGAATTCTGATAGATACCAAAATAGGCCTGTAATGACCAAAATGAACTGTTGAGCTAAATATGAAACTTACTCACTTCAGTTAGTCACATGTAAATCTGCCGGTGTAAAGGGCATGTAATGTGACAGTTGCTTTACTCATTAAACTTTCAAAATAATTTGTTTAAAAATACCCACTTGTTTTTTTCTTACACTTAAACTGGTAAAAATTAGTAGGCAGTCTGTCAAACAAACAATCAGACAGCCCTGCAGTGCTTGCACCCACCCACTCACCAACTTACTCACCCTCCAACCAACTTACCCACACACCCATACACTGTGACACACCACAGTGCCACACAAACACCCATGGCGCCACACACACACGCACGCACACACTATATATATATATATATATATATATATATATATATATATATATATATATATATATATATATATATATATATATATCGGAAAATTTTCCGCATCACACTGTTTATTATCGAAAATAAAATAGAAATAAAACAAGAGCAACATTTGGAAGAATCCAGTTTAACTTTGAGTTTTCCCCTGCCCATCTCTAGCTAAGCTCCACCCACGCTCTGCTAGTGTTGGGATCAACCGATTCCTGTACTCTCTGATTCTCAATTTCCAGAAAACTATACAGTTATGCGTGATGTATAGATCATGACATCAGCCTACGGGTGGCCTAGTTGATTATGATGTCATATCATTGGTTGAGAAACTGGATTCCTCAATTACAAATCCTCGCTCTCACGTTTTTGTCATATTGTAGTTTTCTCATTTTCTGGATTTTTTCCCCGGATTATTCGGAATTTTTCATCACGCCAAAGGTTGTGGAATCCTACCTAGCATAGTGTGTATATGGATGCACACTTTTAATTATGTGTTAACATTTGAGCCAAATCGGGCCAGAAGTTTCCAAGAAGTACACAGATCCAGAATTCGATCCGATCCGGATCCGGAAATCATCTTGCAGGCAGGGGCGCGACCAAAATTGCACAGGTGGGAACTAGTCCGGGTGACAAACAAATATTGGCAATAAACCAGCATCTCATAGAAAAGCAAATGGTTAAGTGGTTCAGACACTTAAACAGAATGGCTACAAACCAATCGGCAATCAGACAAACCAATCGGCATTCAGAGCATACAATATTCGCTGTTCAGGAGTCAAATCAAACGCAAAATCAAGAAAACGATCGATTGATGGCAAGACAAACCCCCTGGCAGAAGCATGGCTAATCCAAGCATCCCATCTGGCAGCGGACAGAATTAATTAAGCTTCATCTCCCCGCGACACCCACCAGTACAAACGAGAGGATAAAGTAAACCAAGACGCACAGGGTACCCAATCGCAAATGCCTACATTTTCACCAAATTTAACCCACAGGCACTTGTATCCGGTCAGTATTGGTTTACTACATGTCATCCTTATACATAACAACAAATCTATTTGTAGAAGGATGGCATGTAGTAAACCAATACTGACCGGATACAAGTGCCTGTGATTTAACCGTTTAACATGCCACCTACATTACTTCCTGATGGAGCAGAGTTCACTATAAATTGCCATATCGCAATACCCAATCATATGGGTGACTGACATAACTAATTGAATTCCACCAAATTGGTTTTGGAGAAAATATTTGAGTAACTTATTCAATACCAATGGTGATAAATATCTTTGTAAACATGGTTTTGCATTACAAAATACATGGGCAAGACAGTGAGGCAATCAAATCTATAAGAAAGATTGTGGATGAAACTGAATAAATTGTGCAATTTTTCCTATCATCTCATTTATGTCAGTGTGGAAATACGTCATGTATGATGATGAAATGTGTAATCGTAAAATGGAGAATTTCAGATAAAGACACAGATCGAGGTTTGAATTTTTCTCTAATTCGTATTCAACAATATATTAATTATTCAAATCTTGGATTTATACTAAAATCACGAACCTTTAAACAGTCACCAAGATATGTCATCGGAATTCTGTGAATCATTACAGTTTTTATAGGTGTTACGGAATTCCCTTATGACGTCATTTTCACGCGTGCGCAGATGACTGGCCGTCAAGCGTTCGGCCAGCTGATCGCCGTTTTGTTAGTAAACAACATTACGATGACATTTTACGTCAGCTCTAACGGTAAAGTTGGCCCAATTGATCATTCTAACATCAAATACTATTTTACTATGCATTTTTAGAAATATATTATTGATTCTATGCACATTATAGATGGCAAAATGCTACCGCGATGATATGTCAGAAACGCCCACACCCCATCAGTGCATGTGGTACCAATACAGGCATCGTACTAACATACGCCCACTCACATAGCTACGCCGTTCGAGGCCGTACGTGCAGACCTGTGATTTCTCGCTATGTGAAGTGACATTACGCTAGTCGGTTGGAGGTAGCCAATCAGATTTCTGCCTACTTCACGCGATAGGCGAGAGCTCGTCTGGTGACCTAATTTACAATCACAAAAACAATGGCGATCGCGACGCTGGTGATCTGGAAAGAGACATTGGCAAAAGTGTGCAATAGTTTTGCTCTAAACAAGTTATCTGAGTAACAGAAAATGAGATTGGGTTTCAGTAACAAAAACCGCTAGTTTGGTTTAGGCACGTGTATAAATTTGTCTACTTCCTGATTTCTTATCGAGCAATCTCATTGGCGCAAGTTGACTGACCCCAGTTCATTAATATGTATGAAGGTTCGTGAACGTAGCACAAAAATCAAAGGCGTGCAAGCACGGTACTCGATACGGGAACGTAGTGGAAGCGCGAGGATCGTGCAATAGGACGACGCAATACACGCGGCTGCTCCATATATAATGTTTACGAATGCGCCCAAGATGACTATATATGGCCCTACCGTCATAATGATTATCAGCGTGTGCATAGGCGCGTGTGAGAGAGAGAGAGAGAGAGAGAGAGAGAGAGAGAGAGAGAGGGGTTGGGTAGGTGTATACGTGTGTGTCTATTTCTGTTTGTATGTGTATTAACCCCAACCCCCTCCCAACCATACGGACAATTTTTTGGAGACGAGCGAGGCTGGCAAAGATATGATCGAGTTTGTCACGCGCGCGCGCACGCACACACCCCCCTGTCGAGTGTCTAATTTGAATTAGAAAATCTGAAATTCCATATTTACCTCCCGCCTCCACCCCACCCCAGAAAATGCAGACGACGCTATCTCACGACATAGATTTCAAAATTCTTTCTGGGGAAGAACCCTGTACCCCATATTTAGATTGGCTTTGTACAACCCCCCCCCCCCCCCACCCCAAGCTTGATGTGGTGGTTGGTGGGGGTGGGAGGTGGAGCGTGGTGGTGGTCCACTGCATTAATTCCCACCTGCCACCCAGTAAATAAACAAGGGGCCCAAGGGCCTGTGGCGCTCACCTGGACCATTAGCATTTGCATTTAAATAGATATGATGGATAATTTTCGGAAAATCCAAGATCGCCACCCAAAAAATTTACCAATCAAAATTCTGAATAGAAATTCTTGTCTACCTTGATAGAGTCACGCTAGCCAAATGTGTTTGAAATATGTCAAGCAACTAAGGAGAAGCAGCGTTTTGACAATTTCTGGTAAATTTTTCATAAACTAAGACTTTCACCTAAAAAATTGATCAATCAAAAATCCGAATATAATTTCTAGTCTACCTTGATAGGGTCACGCTAGCGATTTGACAATTTCCGGTACATTTTACATAAAATCCGATTTTCACGCAAAAAATTGATTAATCAAAATTCGGAATACATGTTCTAGAGCATACGCCCATAGGGTCCTTTCAGCCAAATTTGATTGAAATCGGATGAAATGGTAAGGAGAAGAAGCATTTTGACAATTTCCGTTAAATTTTTAATAAAATCTAAGATTTTGCCCAAAAAAAATCGAGGAATCAAAATTCTGAATGGAATTCTTGAGCCTACGCCCATAGGGTCCTTTCAGACAAATTTGATTGAAATCGGTTGAAATGGTAAGGAGAAGAAGCATTTTGACAATTTCCGTTAAATTTTTAATAAAATCTAAGATTTTGACCAAAAAAATCGAGGAATCAAAATTCTGAATGGAATTCTTGAGCCTACGACCATAGGGTACACTTCCAGCGAAATTTGGTTGATATCGCCCAAGCGGTTAATGAGAAGTAGTTTTAAGGCAAAGGTTGACGGACGGATGGACGACGGATGGTCGCAACGCATAAGCCCACTTGGCCCTTCGGGCCAGGTGAGCTAACAATGTTTAATTTCAATTTGATTATGAATTATTTAATCAATATGCAGGAAACTACTTCTCAGAGGATCTCATTTTCCAATTATTATAGGGGAAGGGGCATGACTCACTCCATACCCCTGCTAGGTTCGACACACCCCATAATAGAATCTTAAATCCACCATGACACAGTTGGTGAATTTACTATTAAACTCTCCAGACTTGTTATTCAGAGCTCTAGATAAGCAGGGTTTTTGCGTTTTCGCCAAATAAAAATGGCCAATCACCCAATTAATGTTTAACATCATGAGTGCCGAAATAGCCAATCACCCAATTAATGTTTAACATCATGAGTGCCGAAATAGCCAATCACCCAATTAATTTCATTTCTATTACTAATAATGTATAATAATTTAAATTTTAAAAAACCAATTAATTTCCACAAAAAAACACATTTACGAAATTTTAAGAGTGAATCACCCAATTATTAAAAAGCTTATCTAGAGCTCTGGTATTATTTTCACAAATTGTGTGTTTTGTGGCGTTAGTGGCAGAAACAGAGGGTGGGGTAAGGAGCATTAGGTCCCTAAAAGATGTAGATGGTGGGTGGAGGGGTAGAGGGAGTGGTGGTGGTTAAGACAATTTCTTTTCCTGGCAGCAACCTTGAGAATATATAAGTCAGTAAATACAATAATACTAAATACAGTCATACTCAGATTGCTGATCAGTACAGTATATTTTAATATTCAACTGGAAAAACATCTGAAATTTACAGAGTGAACATGGTGAGGCCATATGCTATGGGCCAGAGGCTGTGGGACCTGGCTCTAGGGCTATCTGTTCAACATTATCCCTGTAATGGTGAGGATTTGTAAATGATATTTGAAGTTTTGCATAGTAACTGGTCATTTGTAGGTCAAGGGAAGATTTTTTTACTTTATTTTATTTTACTGCCCCAGTAACAAAGCCAGCCATTGCATTTTTCAAAATGTAATCTTCCCTTGGCTTGCAAATGGACATTTTTCAAGACATATTACTACAGAAGCAATTTTTGGCAAACATGACAATTTCCCCTTTAATGGTCAAATTTCAATTCTTTCACACAAAATGCACATTTACACTTCAGAGATTGAAAGCTTAAGTCTCAGAAACCATCCTTTAAACTAAAGAAGCTACTTGGCAATGATTTTTACACACCAAAAGTGGCATTAAGTCTGTTTCAGTCTTTAATCAAACCTATAATGTTACATGGTTGTGAGATTTGGGGCGCATCCCTTTTTTCTCTAACATTAAAATGCATGATGGACAAGTTTGACAGTCTGCCTGCAGATCGAAACTCAGCTTTGCCAGATATTCTCTTGGTGTCCATAAACACGCTACTACAGACGCAGTGCGTGGTGAGCTAGCTTTACTCCCCCTAGCAATCTCTATAATAAAAAGTGTACTTATGTATAAACAACGCCTTTTAACCGAACCCGACAACAGTATTCTTGGTGAGGCTAGGCAACTAAGTCTTAATTTAGCGGCGGGCAACTATAATTGTTGGTTTAAGATGGTGTCGCTACAGCCTACGCTTGTCCCAATGACAAACTCCATTGACCATTGCATCAAGTCGTTGGAGAAGGAAGCTGTTGGGAAATGGCATGGTCGATTCTCTCAAAGTGGTTCCAATAACCTTAGATTCTATGCAACTTACAAGACACACTTTGAATTTGAGAACTATTTGACAACAGTGAATAATTGTTATAACAGATTTGCTTTTACTCGCCTCAGACCCAGTTGTCATAATCTCCACATTGAGTCTGGAAGGTATACTAGACCTAAGTCGCCAATAGAAAACAGACTATGTTCTTTGTGTGATAAAGGGGCCGTGGAAGATGAATTACACCTCCTGATTCAATGTAATCTATAATATCATGAAAAGAAAATGCTATATGAATTTGTGATCAAAGATTGTCCCAATTTCAGACATTTAAACGATCGTCAAAAATTTATCTACCTCTTATCATTAGAGGGTAGCATTTTAATTCAAGCTTCAAAATTTTATCATCTGGCTTTCGAGAAGAGGAAAAATGTCCAAGAATACAACAGCATCGATTGATCAATTTGTGATTTCCAGACACCCCATGTATATAGACTCATAATATTCACTCATATATATGCTTTATATTCATAGTTAAGTGTGGCAGACCAAGGGTTAACCCTCGTCTCGTGAACTGTATTATCTCAATTTCATCTGCCATTTTGTGGGAAGTCTAAGATGTTAATGGGGATAAGATTCACAGGTGGTGTCTTGGTTTGTTTTTTGCCGGGATATTGCACACAGATGTGTTGCTGCAGGCATCAACTTTGCCTGATGATCTGGGCATGTTTGTGTGCGAGGATTTCGTCGAGACGAACTGGATTGGTCTTGGAGGGCAATGACTTGGGATCGTGTTTTACTGTCTATACAGACTGGCACGGCTACCTAGCTCCCCACCCATGTAAGATGTCGAGTCGCCACAGTATGTATATATTGTATGGAATTGACAGGTATTGGGTTGCGGGATGAAATGTTACCCAAGTGGGATGTTCACATTGTTCTAGTCATATTTTCGGGCTTTTTATGCCTGTATGGTCGACTGAGTGTTGACTGTTTTTTGTTATATAACTGTATGTTTATTATTATTATTATAATAGATATGCATTGTATTGACTGTGTAATGGTCCCTTGTGGACTTCTTATTACAATAAAGTTATACCACTCGAAAAATTTCGATAGATGCTCAGTGAGCAATTGTCTAAATCTGCGTAATAAAAGATCATATCTACTAGGCAACATATTATGGGGAGTGGGGTGGTGCAGCCCAGGTCTCTCCCCACCCTAACCCCACCCAGGCTCCCCGGGGTATCTCTTGCACGATGCCACTGCTTGCAGGGTAGAGTTCGTTGTGCTAAAATTGCAGACAAATCAGATCGGCAGTTTTTAGATACAGCTCGGGGCAGACAGTCAGACAGGCAAACAGACATTCCCCTTGGAGTGATGGTAAAAAGCTAAAAACATACACTCCAGCATAACCCCTCGTCAGTTCCTGTTTGCGCGTCACAAATGCACTTACTTGAACCTGGGTCCTGTGTCGAAATGCTGCCCGTGTCCTTTGAGTTTGAAGCAAACAAAATCAAAGATGTTGAAGGCAAGACCGGCAAGTTCTATGAGGTACAGAAATCCCCTCGCGGTCTTACATTCACCATAGCTTGTCTTCAATGTCTTGCAACTGTTGTCTACTATGTTGAGCTATACACGCCTTGTTACACTACATAATTATGAGTCTGACCTACATTCTGTTGCTCAGCGATTGGTTCATTTTGACTGAGCCTAGGATTGTAGCAGTACCTATACGTGGTATAAAAAAAAGCTAACCAGTAAGGCGCCTGACGTCACTAATAAAATTAATTAATCTTAAAATAGTCACTATACATAGGGTTTTCTTAATTTGTGAATTCTGCAGACGATAATATAGTAGACAATTTCCCGGATATGTACTGTTTGAATGAATTTCTGGATGTCATCATCGTACTAACATACTCCCGCTCACATTGCTTCCCTGTTCGATTCGACACGGGAGCGTTAGTGGGAGGGCGAGACCGTGCGATAGGAGGATGGGATGTCATCGGATGTTCTGAGGTGTTGCGTTAACGGCGTCGCATTTTGTGACCGAATCAGAATCTTTATTGGCACGAAATCCATGTACATATAGATGTAGCCATAGATATGAAATACAAATAAACAGCAATGACGTGGAACAGTAAATAGAAAGACATTTACATATATATTATATACATATATTATCTCCACTATACATACATACGTATAGATATACATACACCACGCACACATGCAGTACCCATGCAGGCATGCACGTACATGCATACACATACAGGTATTGGTGCATATGAGCAAATTTAGTAGAAGTCACTTAATTATATACAATATCTGGACATCCTGGTTTTAGTGACTGGAGACAAACAAATGCTACAAGTGATATCGGGAGTGAGATTCCATCAACCCTTTCACGACGTATCCGGACAAAACCGGCCTTTGTAGTGGCCTTGGGGGATGCCCATTTGCAGGCCAAGAGAAGACTACTCCCGAAAACCCAGCACCGGAATGACTGACTCGATAATCGAACCAGTCATTCCAGTGCCAAATTCCCAAAACCAGCCCCTCCTGGTCCGCAAATGGGCATTCATAAGTACATATTTTAATTCTATGAACAAATTTAGTCATTAAAGGGTTAAATGTGCACCCACACCAGAATGTCAGAAAACAAAACTGCCAGGACTCGCACCCCTAGACACAAATTGTGTCCCCAGACATAATCAAGTGAAACGAATCCCAACATATGCCGATTCCATCACAGATCAATATAATTCATCAAGTCTGAGAAGTCGAATTAGAGCAACAGGTCCTCAATTCACTCCACAACCGAGAAGAACCACACCAATCATATAGAATAAAATCAGCACATGCCAAGAAGCGTCCCACCCCACCACATCAAGGCACAAAACCCAAGGCTCCAAAGAGCACACAAACCCCCACACTTTCCCTCTCAAGCATGCCGGTGTGGACATGCCCCTACAATACTTAATTCTCCTTAATTTTTACCTTTTGGATTCAGAGCATGATCTTTTTTAATTACACAATCGGTGTAAGTTTCAGAACAGGTTTGCATACCTCAGTGTCGCCATTATTGCACGACACAAAACCAAATTGTTCATATTTGTTCAGTGAGTTGAATTTAAGAAGTCATTAAGGTAAAGAAAAAGTGATGCTCTTTCAGCTTGATAGAAAGGGCAATGTAGAATGAAGTGGTTCTCATCCTCAACAGCTTTATCAGCACAGAGTGAACATGTCCTTTCATCTAAAGGGGTTCTGTTGGTAGTGTGTCTACCCAGCTCAATCATGAGACTATGCGCACTAACTCTGAGCTTCGAAAAATTTCTCCGCAAACAATGATCGCTGGCAGAAGTTTGTGTGATTAAATAGTTTTCGAGGCTAAAATGACCTTTAAAGGTCCTGTACGCTCTAAGTTTAGAACCTTATTGGGAAGTAGCAGCGGGTTGTGAAACGTCCCTGTTTATATGCGCCAACCAATTCGATCTATATCTAGATTACATAGCATCAAGTAGTAATTTGGCGGATTTCTTGTGAATTCCATTTTTGTTTATCCAAGTTTCCGCAAGATTAAAGCTAGATCAGTGTTTGTATATGAGATGCCCAATTTCCTTGATCTATTGTAGAACATGAGTGCATGTGGGCATGATGGACAATTGCTTCAGAGTCAATGTCACATAGTCTCATCCAAAATTGTGCTGCTTGAGAGAATAGTGGAATTAGTAGTGCATATTAGCCAAGTTCACCTCTCACTGCTGCGTTGGTTGTCTTCCGATTCAATCCCAAGAGGTATTTACAGAAGCTGATTGAGACTTTCTCAACTGGGACATCGTCTCCCAGTTTCATGAAGTTATGCTCATTAATTCCTTTTATATAAAAAGGAGCCCAAACTTCACTACAATAAGACAGGATTGGTAGAATTAATGAACGAAATAGTCTACAAGCCATTAAGACGTTATTCCTAACATTTATGACTAAGTTTAAATAAGGCTTTTCTGGCTTGTTCTGCTAGTCTTTCACAAGCAGCTTTGAAAAGTCCAGAAGGAGTAAATACAATGCCTAAGTAGCAATATGCTTTCACAACCTCAATTGGTGTACCATTATATGTAAATTGATACATGTAGTTCTTTAAGAGATGGTCGCTTCGATTAAAGATAATTACTTTGGTTTTATCCAAATTGATAGTCAGGTCCCATTTATTGCTATACATACTTAGTTTGTTCAATGCATTTTGAAGGCCTGACTGAGATTCAGACAAAATAACCAAGTGATCAGCAAACATCAGACAATTGATTGTTATGCTATTTATGGTGACAGGGTCACACGTATTATCGAAGATGTCTGGCAAATCACGCAAGCACAAGTTAAATAGGATTGGACTGAGCACGCAGCCTTGCTTGACACCAATTGAGGATTGAAAGCCATTGCTATAGCTATTATTTACTTCCACAGCATATTAAACCTTAGAATACATACTTTCAATGGAATTTAGGAAGTTACCATCAATGCCAGTAAGTAGCAACTTATACAACAGTTTCTTCCTGGAGACAGTGTCGAAGGCTGACTAGATGTCTGTGCGTGGCGGGAAACAGCACACGTGTTCAGTTATGTAAAAGTCCAGTTTGAGGTGTAGAACATTACATACAGATTTAGGCGACAAGATTAGGAATTTTGTGTTCATGACCGTGGTTTATTTGTACAGAGCATTAGCTCTTGATTGTGAACCGCTATGGCAAGACGAAGGTTAAGTGATCGTGTGAAATGGCAAATCATAGGCATGCATACCACTGGTTTGTCATGCAGAGAGATTGGCAGACAGCTGAACATTAACCATACTGTAATCAGTCGTTTGATTGCAAAACATGGGCAAACTAACGAGGTGAAGGACAGGCCTAGATCTGGAAGACCGAAGAAGACTACTGCCCGTGATGATCGAGCCCTAATACGCCTTGTTAGGAGATCTCCATTCACCAACAGCAGAGTGCTCAGCCAGCAATGGGAAACGCGCAATAGAGTGTCAATGTCTACCGTCAAAAGGAGACTGTATGCTGCTGGCATGAAAGCTAGGAGACCTGTCAGACGTCCTCTCCTCACTGCACACCACAAAGAGGAGCGTCTGAGGTGGTGCAACGAAAGAAGACACTGGAACATGAGATCCTGGAGACGGGTACACTGGTCCGATGAAAGTCGGTTACTGCTTCATGCCACAGATGGTCGAACTCGTGTATGGAGGTCCAGACGCACGGCGTACGACCAACGTAACATCATGGAAGAAGTTCCATTTGGTGGAGGTCCCGTTATGATATGGGGGTGCATCTCATTTGATTGTAAGCTGGATCTGTTGACTGTACCTGGAACACTAAATGGACAAAGATATCAAGATTCCATACTGGATAGAGTTGTGGTCCCTCATTTTGTAAATCATGCACCTGAAACCCACCCTATATTCATGGATGACAACGCCCGACCACATCGTGCTAGAGCTGTGCATGAATACTTCCGCCAGAATGCCATCGAAACCCTACCATGGCCAGCAAGGAGCCCTGACATGAACCCTATTGAGCATATCTGGGACATTCTGGGAAACATGGTGAGAAGGAGGGATCCTCCTGTGCAGAACCTACAGGAATTAACAGACGCACTCCATCTTGAATGGCAACGAATACCACAATGGCGTATCAGTCGGTTGGTGACCAGCATGAGACGCCGTGTCCAGGCCGTCATCCAGGCACAAGGTGGATATACCAGGTATTAATAATGACAGTCTCAAACTCGTGCACAGATGTTAAACTTCGTTTTCAGACACCATTAATGACAATCTAGCCACGTGTGTCAACTGTAGGGCAATAGTTGTCAGTTGTGTCAACGTAACCATATTCAGGCCTTGTTTTCAAGTTCAAACAAAAACATACAGTGTTTCCCCACCATCATAATCAGCATTCCTCTAGTTGCATTATTACCTCTTGCACTAAGATGGATGGGTACATAAATGTTTATGCTATTGCTTTCTTCATAGCACATGAATATACCCTCGCATGTGCGTAAAAATAGGGTGGTGCTTAACTTTTGCACAGGTGTATATGTACATAAAATATATGTAAATATCTTTCTATATACTGTTCGCCGTCATTACTGTTTACTTGTATTTTATATCTATGGCTACATCCATATGTACATGGATTTTGCGCCAATGAAGATTCTGATTCTGATTCATGATAACTCAGTTAGTTACTCCTATGTATGGCTATTTGTATTGCATTTGGCGGCAGCAGTGTCCGTTTAAAGTAGTTTCAGAATGGCAAACGGATTGTTTTGTTGAAATAGTTTATCAATCAAGACATTCTTTTGAATCATAATTGCGACGTCAGTCACTGTTTTAAGATTATTTCGTGGCAATGTTAATACGCGTGCGTGTATGTGTGTGCGCGTGCGTGTGCGTGCTTATTGGTGTTCCTTTGTGTGCAGCTACTTTAGTTTTAAATATGAAAATGTATGGGAGATGATTATGCTTAAGTATAAGTTTGTATTTGCTTTAAAAATTGTCTCCCCTAAATATATTTTTTTGGTCGCTAGTCTGGGGCTTTTCCAGGCACCACCTATATGGCTACGGGTTTTGTCTCTGGCGCTTTTGCACCAGATTCATAAGGTACTTATTGATTTCCTTAATACAAATTAAAAAAGAGGAGCCACACAAACTAAGGCAACTCCAATCCATCAAGGACCGCTATAAGTACTCATTTTTCCTGAGAACAATAAACCAGTGGAATTTGCTGGCACCGGAAACAGCCACAACTGACACAATTGCCCAGCTTAAGATCATGCTGGACAAATTGCCAGCTGATATGGTCATTGTGTCTTCGCGTAAGGAACACGTGAAGCACTGTACAGTTTTAACTTGAAACGGCCACCTGCTACTGCATGTACATAGACACCGATGAGTATAGTTACCCTATCTTAAGAGGCATTCTCATTATTTTGGAAGAAGGGGCCTATCCGGTATAATCCACGACACAACCATTCTAACTAACTGACGCTTTACGGATAAATCGTGAAGCAAATTATTATTATTACAAGGTGTACCATTTTTTTTAATGAAATCAGTGTGCACATTATGAATCTGGTGAACCAGAGACAAAACCCGCAGCCATATAGGTGGTGCCTGGAAAAGCCACAGACGAGCGACCAAAAAGGTGCCCAAAAATTAGTATTGTACACCTAATGGCTAATTACAAGACCTGTCTTCCTATTGCATCATACACCTTTAAAACCATTACAAAACCCAGGTCTTACGACAATCTGCGCATGCAATAAGAGAGATTATTTGCTGATCGAATTATCCGTTTGAATTCACCAATACACCCAGTCTCCCACTCTCCTATTCACTTCAAAACCAATGCGTGAGGGTAAAACAAGAGATTTAAAGATTATATTTTTTTATTTTTTGTCAAAAGTATATTTCTTCGAACTTGTTTTTAGTTCTTCCTGTATAGCACCTAGTCTGGACATGTGATTAACTATAATTTGATATGCATAAGTCTGAAACATTAAGAAATAGAAAGGTTAGTATTGTTGTGGCCCGTTTTGCCCCCACCTTACCCAACATTAACCCACTAACCCATCTCTTGAATCCAGACCTGAGAGTATAGTGTGTTTCCATTTGTCAAATTGAATGAAGTTCCCGTTGGCATAAATTTAGTGTCCCTTTTACCACATTGAGAAAACATGTACATGTAGTAGTAGTAGTAGTAGAAGTAGTAGTAGTAGTAGTAGTAGTAGTAGCAGTAGTATTGGGAAGCATCATCCGAAGTCAAAACTGTACCCTGAACAGCATCTTGTTGCGGCATATAGCCCTAAGCTCGGGTAAAGTCCCTAGCTGGTTCATATACATTCAGACCATCCTACACCAGTATGAACTTCCATGTCTAGCAGAGCTGAGGTCGCAAGCCATAACAAAGCAACAGTGGAAACTCAAAACACGCACAGCAGTAGACAACTATTGGACACCCAATTGATCCAGCAGGGCTTCACAAAGAGTACTCTCTCACGATGCTGTTTCACACGTCTGTCAATAGCAATATTCATCAGACCATGTCCACCCTACAAAATGACACAAAAGATGTTCGAAGAGCCAGCATCAAGACTAGATTCGTCACTGGAACATATCTGGTCCGGGCTAACATAGCCAGATTCAAACAAATCGACCCATTGTGTGCATTATGCCAACTGGAAACCGAGGACCATCCCCACATGCTGATGAAATGTAATGACCTGCTTACACACAGACACTCATGAACTCAAGGAATATATCAAAGACAACCTTGGTCAACCTACATGGATATCCATCAGCAGCGATATAAACATCCTCACCCAACTCATAATCAACTGCACAGTTTTAATAGATTCTGATATAATTCCGGATGACCACCGAATCTGTCAGGAGATAGGAATGATTACCAGGAAACTCTGCTATAGTATACACTGCCGTAGAGTCTTCATCCTCAATACGGCCAAAACTGAAGTGAAGTGATTTAGCTGATGTTATTACTTCCGTCTACATAATAACATATAGACTGCCTGTCAGGAACATAGTCATACACACACCTGTACATTCACTCGCACTGTTATGTTCGCTTGATACCATTGACTGTGCATATCACCTGCATTGTGATGATCGTTTATACCATAGACTGTTCACTTGCTGGTAAGCCTCACTTATGCTATCAAGTTTCTACATCACGTATCTTCGTTGAACTGTAATTCGCGTAACTGTAATATTCAAACTGTAATTCGTGTGATTATAATCGTAATAGCTACTACCACATACATGTGGGTGCTCCAACCAACTAGAGGACTATCCAAATGCAGAACAGAACAGTAGTAGTAGTAGTAGTAGTAGTAGTAGTAGTAGTAGTAGTAGTAGTAGTAGTAGTAGCTGCCGCCGCCACCGCCAATGGTGTCGCTGCCTTCGTTATCGGCTGCGACGGCATTCTCTAGCTAATTTGCCCGAGTAGCAATTTGCCACTACGAATAATAATAATAATTAATTAGCTGGATTCTATGGTATGCTGTTGGTGGAAATGTAACTTATCTGAAGCTACACATGACAGGAAAGATAATAATGCTTTATTTATACACAAATTATTTAATGGCATATGCGCAAAATGATTACTTAATTAGTATATTTGTGCAACATGTGAACCTCTGAATACAACCCTGATATCATCACACCATGCCCTGCAACTCCGTCCACCCCTCATGGACTCTGTGTATCAATCAGCCTTCCCAGATAAGACATTGGGCCAACATTGGCATTACAACGTTGGACCAACATTGGCTGTATCACTTGTTTGCCAACATTGGGCCAATGTTGAGCCAGCATTGGAAATTTCACAGTAAATCAAACATCAAAATATATTCACATTCTAATTTTTAAATTGTTAAATTATGCTCTCTGGTGTGCTATTTTAGATATCTTCATATATTTATGCCCATTGGCTCAACGTTGGCCCAATAATGTATTGACAACGTTGGACCGATGAGCAAAATTACGTTGGCCCAACATAGTGGTAAACATTGGGCCAATGTTTGCTTGCTATCAGGGTTCAGTTGCATCTAAAGATAAATTATGACCATGGCTAGAAATTAACCACTGATCATGTGATCCTTAGGCCTTTTTCGCTCTCACAGATCAGTAACAGATCACTGTATTTCAGCAGGAGTGGTTTTATGGCACAATTCAAACAGGACTTAGAGCTTACTTCATCAACCAGTTAGTGTAATCTGTGGTGTTTTAACCGTTTAGTGGTTAAACCAACCAAAAATCGCCTTTACAGCAGTCTTGAGAAACGTCCATTTGCAGGCTAAGAGAACACTATTTTTGAAAATTTACAACTGGCATGACTGGCTCGATACATGAACCAGTCATTCCAATGGTAAATTTTCATAAATAGTTTTCCTGACGATTACAAGTTTAATCATCCTAATAATATATTGCAAATGGTGCATTCAGACAATTAGATTAATTTTATTTTCTGTGCAGTACTACAGACATGAAAGTATGGATCATTACAAAATTCCAGGGATTTGTAAATTTTCTGGTGTACAGATCCATATAAATCTCGATTAAAAAAAGCTGATTTCTAGCCCTGTATGACACATCATGTACATGAACTTTGAATTTCACTTTACTTACAGATTGCAATGCAGTTCTCTGTGACTTCATGGAGAGCAATGCTGGCATAGATGGATATCAAAAACAGAGAATGGTGTTTCGCTCTAAAGGGACCTACTGCGAAGTTGCAATCATGCTACCACATTGGACAAATTTCACAAGGCCATTGGTAAACTAGTCATCTGACATATGGAATGAAGCAAGGAAACTTAAAACTTGGTTTTCCAAGAAATGGCTTCCAGAGTATAAGGTAAATCCATACAATATCAGTAGGTGACTAAGTCTATCGGAAAGTATTTTACTTTTAGCCAAGTGAGCTTAATATGCTGTGGCGACCATCTGTCCGGTGTCCGTCTGTCTGTTCGTCAACTTTTTCTTTAAACTTCTTAAGAATCATTAGGTTGATTTCAATTATATTTGGCAGGAACCATCCTTAGGGTATGGAGATCCAAGTTTGTTCAAACGATGCCAGTCGGCCAATTTGGCTGCCGGCCATCTTGGATTTTGGCCGAATTTGAGAAATAGCTTTAAATATATTCTCCGATACCTCTTGTGGGACCGATTCAAAACTCATGATACATCATCTAGGGCAACAGCCGAACCAAGTTTGAAAGGAAGTTGATATGGCAAAAACATGGCTGTCGTGGACTAATCAAATTGTAACGTGTTTGCCGGCCATATTGGCTTTCTTTATTTGACGCATTTTCTTTAAACAACTTTTTCTCAAGAACCACTGGGCCGATTTCAATTATATTTGGCAGCAAGCATCCTTACGGAACGGAGATCCAAATAAAAAGGAAGCCGGTCGGCAGCTTTGGCCGGTGGCCATCTTGGATTATGGCCAATTTTTAGAAATTAAAAAAATATTCTCCAAAGACATTTGGGGAATCGATTCAACACTCAATCAAACATCATCTAGGGCAAGAGCTAAACCAAGTTGTTCAAGGGAAGTTGATTGGCCCAATTGCTCAGTGGCCATCTTGGATGACATAGCTTTCGCAAAAACGACCTCTCCAGAATGAGAATAACGATATATTATCAAAGGAACTATGATAGATATGTAATTTCTTTGCAGTGTTGGATGTGGGCATGCCGTCATGACCAGGGCTTCATTGTTAATACCAATAATGGGCTAGAGCAAATCAATCAGATTTTCAAATACTACTTTAAGCTTTCTTCAGAACAGGAGGCACAACCGTCTGAGCCAGACGATAACTGTATTGGTGACAGAATATATCCCAGATATGATCAAGGAGTAAGAAGTTAATCATGTGTTATTCTAGTATAATAAATCAATCTGCATTTTGTAGTTTTTAGTTAAATTTCAAATATCATTAAGATGGATGCAAGATCTCAGTGTGCCAATTCTACTAGTATATATAGCAATAAAATTACTGTATCAAATCGTGTTGAATAGTGGCATCTATAGTTTCTTATTATGTATCAGATATCCCATTTACAACCTTACATCTGAGTTATATGGAATGTATGAGAATTATGTTTTCTTTCCATTGACTCTATGCAGGCATCGGTAACTTCCACACTTTGAAGATATTCCAAATCTGCTATGATTAACAAATTTGTTCTACTTGGTATAGACTAACAGTACTGGTACCTTAAAAGGACCAATTGTGCGTGGTGTTCTCTAGATATCTATTAAGTTATGGTGTGTGTGTGTGTGTGTGAGTGAGTGAGTGAGTGAGTGAGTGAGTGAGTGAGTGAGTGAGTGAGTGAGTGAGTGAGTGAGTGTGTGTGTGAGTGAGTGAGTGAGTGAGTGAGTGAGTGAGTGAGTGAGTGAGTGAGTGAGTGAGTGAGTGAGTGAGTGAGTGAGTGAGTGAGTGAGTGAGTGAGTGAGTGAGTGAGTGAGTGAGTGAGTGAGTGAGTGAGTGAGTGAGTGAGTGAGTGAGTGAGTGAGTGAGTGAGTGAGTGAGTGAGTGAGTGAGTGAGTGAGTGAGTGAGTGAGTGAGTGAGTGAGTGAGTGAGTGAGTGAGTGAGTGAGAGAGAGAGAGAGAGAGAGAGAGAGAGAGAGAGAGAGAGAGTGTGTGTGTGTGTGTGTGTGTGTGTGTGTGTGTGTGTGTGTGTGTGTGTGTGTGTGTGTGTGTGTGTGTGTGTGTGTGTGTGTGTGTGTGTGTGTGTGTGTGTGTGTGTGTGTGTGTGTGTGTGTGTGTGTGTGTGTGTGTGTGTGTGTGTGTGTGTGTGTGTGTGTGTGTGTGTGTGTGTGTGTGTGTGTGTGTGTGTGTGTGTGTGTGTGTGTGTGTGTGTGTGTGTGTGTGTGTGTGTGTGTGTGTGTGTGTGTGTGTGTGTGTGTGTGTGTGTGTGTGTGTGTGTGTGTGTGTGTGTGTGTGTGTGTGTGTGTGTGTGTGTGTGTGTGTGTGTGTGTGTGTGTGTGTGTGTGTGTGTGTGTGTGTGTGTGTGTGTGTGTGTGTGTGTGTGTGTGTGTGTGTGTGTGTGTGTGTTCACCCATATTC
This sequence comes from Chaetoderma sp. LZ-2023a, assembly GCA_034401795.1. Classification (NCBI taxonomy): domain Eukaryota; kingdom Metazoa; phylum Mollusca; class Caudofoveata; order Chaetodermatida; family Chaetodermatidae; genus Chaetoderma; species Chaetoderma sp. LZ-2023a. The sequence goes on along the minus strand of CM067373.1, from coordinate 84,375,918 downwards.
GGGGTATTGTTAACATCGAGAAGATAATCATATTTGCAATGAAAACAGCAATTAATAATATTGACAAATTCAAGGGATAAAGGGTTAAGCTATGTTAGGAATAATGCACTGTGTGATGTGGAGATTGGACGGGACTATGGTGTGGAAGTTCCGGGATTCTTGCAGAATCATCATCCACAGTTTGTGAGAGAATGCATGGCACGAATTGACCGACAGTGTTCTTAAATCTTATAATGGTTAAACCTGCAAATAGTGACGTGAATAATAATGTCAGCTCACTAGTGACGCAAATGATTGTGACGTTAGCTCAGTAGTGACGAGAATATTTGACATCTGCTCACTAGTGACATGAATGATTGCAATGTCAGCTCACTAGTGACGCAAATGATTATGATGTCAGCTCACTAGTGACGCAAATGATTATGATGTCAGCTCACTAGTGATGTGAATGATTATGATGTCAGCTCACTAGTGATGTGAATAATTATGATGTCAGTTCACTAGTGACGTGAATGATTGTGACGTCAGCTAACTAGTGACGTGAATGTTTATGATGTCAGCTCATTAGTGACGTGAATAATTATGACGTTGTATACTTGAACGACAGATCGAATTATGCAATTGAAATTTTCCTTTCTGGTAAAAAGTAGGACAGAAACCTAAAAAGTAGGACAATGTAGGACCATTGTGAGTTCCTTGTAATGATATAAGTATAATAAAGCATACGATACCTAATATTATTTATAACCAGTCTGTATTCTATAATAAACAATGACATAATACAAGATATTATCCTGTAATTTGATCTAATTTAAATATCACGTATTAAATAGAGAATATCAAACATTAATTTGATTTTGAAACAAGATTTAGCAAGCGTTAATCCCTTAACCCCCGAATTTATTAAAGAAAATTCCAATTTTCTCAGAAAATGTTCATTTGCAGACCAAGAGAAGACTATTTTTGAAAATTTACCACTGGAATGACTGGCTCGGTTATCGAGTCAGTCATTCCAGTGGTAAAATTTCAAAAATAGTCTTCTTTTGGTCTGCAAATGAACATTCTTCAATGTCGCTTCAGAAGCCGTTTTTGGCTGATATAAGAGTTAAGGGGTTAAATAAATTTGATATAAAATTATATGAAATGTGACCAAGATTAGATTATTTCGGGATATTGGGAATAAGTTTGATCTTTTAGTTATCACAACGATTACAGATTTTCATGCGCTAAACATAATTTATGGTGATTTATTTTAACACAAACTTGTTGAACATTAACCTTTGCCACTGTGATATCAATATTCTATCTTTTACTGTACCAATAGCAAAGAAACTGGTGCACATTTTTCAACAATTTTTGTGACCGATGCTGCAGTCTATGACGGCAACAACTTCCACCAAATTTGTTGAAAAATGAACCCCAGTTCATCTTTTAATTTAATTTGAAATTTTAAAATTTTGACATCAGAGTGGTAAGGGCTAATAATAACAACAAAGGCATACAAGCTGTTGAACTATGATGTCAGCTTGTTTGAGTCCTCATGAGCTAAGGTTACGTGGTTCACGATATCCTGTGCAATGTGGCATAATATCACAATCAGTGCTTCTCATGGCGTCTAAATTTTGTATGTCCCAGGGAACCAACACCTAGAAATCTAGGGGTCCCAACCTGAAATCTAGGGGTCCCAACCTGAAATCTAGGGGTCCCAACCTGAAATCGAGGGGTCCATAACTGAAATTTAAGATGCTCATGCAGTTTTTCTCATCCATGCTAAAATTATAGAGTACCATGGGCTCACAGAGCTCTATGAATATGGAGGTCCAAGGCTAGAGTTTGTGTGCATGTTTGTGCAAAAACTTGTAAAACTAATTAGCATTTAGAAATCATACAAGATTTTCAGGGGTCCCATGGGACCCTCTATCACAACTTTTGGGGGTCCCATGTTACATTTTGGGGGTCTATACTCTTCAAAAGGACCCTTATGAGAAACACTGATCACAATATTATAAGCATTGATAACTATTTGTATTTAGAGAAAAATGGATGTATAGGGGTCGAAATGTTTGCCTGTCTACCAGTCAGTAACAAGTGGATTTTGCTGGTGACAGTCATAAACAAGCCTACCTGTCATATGTCACAGGTAAAGAAGGGTTGACTGATTAAACATGTAGTAAATTTCAACTATGAAATAGATATCAATTGTTGGGCTGTAAATCAGTAATGCTAGAATGAATTGTACACTTTATTAACCTTTTGAATGATGACACCCCGTTATCTCAATTTAAAGAGACAGACAGACAGGCAATGACAGGAAATTGTTGAATATTTTGAGAATGATTTGCCTGGACACCATTGCTGCCTAGAAATCCTGGTTTACAGGAACACTGTGTTAACCCTTTAACCCTAATATCATCCAAAAATGGCTTCTGTAGTGGTCTTGAGAAATGTCCATTTGCAGACCAAGACTATTTTTGAAAATTTACCACTGGGATGACTGGCTCGATAACCGAGCCAGTCATTCCAGTGGCCAATTTTCAAAAATAGCTTTCTCTTGGTCTGCAAATGGACATTTTCTGAGAAAATTTAAATTTTCTTGAACAAATTCGAGGATTAAAGGGTTAATAATTGGATTCATCGTTTCTGAGCTACTCAGCGCACTTACACGTAATAACAATGATACTACAGTGAATAAGCGGGTTTCTGAGCTACTCAGCGCACTTACACGTAATAACAATGATACTACAGTGAATAAGCGGGTTTCTGAGCTACTCAGCGCACTTACACGTAATAACAATGATACTACAGTGAATAAGCGGGTTTCTGAGCTACTCAGCGCACTTACACGTAATAACAATGATACTACAGTGAATAACGGGGTTTAACCCTTTAACGGCTACATTTGTCCACAAAAGTTTTATCATAGAAACTGCCCTTTTTCAGACCGAGAGAATATTATTTTCGAAAATTTATGACTAGAATGACTGGCTCGGTTATCGAGCCACTAATTTCAGTGGTACATTTTCTAAGTCTTCTCTTGCCTCACAAAAGGACATTTATCAAGATCACTGCAGAAGCCAGTTTTGGCCAGCTCGACATATGAAAGGGTTAATTGATAATAATGAACAGTTACATTTTATTACATATCACAGATTGCTTATGGAATCAATTCTGTTTGGAACATCGACACGCTTATAATACTTACAATACATATTAGTGTTGGGAATTGGTACTATTTTTGTGATCGATGATTGGTTTTATATACTAACCGATGATCAATTAATGATTGATCATAGATACATTTATTCACACAATAGGCCATTTGACCCTTGAGTGCAAATGGTTACACATAACGTGATATGGCGGACAAATCAACTAAGTGCATTACAATTGCAAGAACATATTCAGTCTCATATTTTATATGTTATTAAATCAGTAATGTTCGCAGGCTAATTTGATTCATATACATCTGGACCACCGCGCCAGCCACGGATCCATCAATGAACCACGGATCATAACAGGTTCTCATTTTTTACCCATTTTGAATGCAGTAATTATAACATGTTAGAGGATAATCACCCCTTTCAAACCAAGTCGCCGGTATGAGATTCTTAATAATTTAAGAAATAATCTGTTGAATATTTTGAAATTAATTTGACTGGAAGCTGTTGCTGTCTTAGGCAGGTTGTTTCAAAATATTTAACATGTTACTGGTATGATTGCTTTGAGATTAACATACTATTTCAGTGCTGAAAGAATTAATGTCTTAGACTAAGGAGTAATACTATATAATTTTAACAATTAAATTAAAATTCTTTTCCAAAAATTATTCGTTTTCTAGCTTGACCAGTTACAATATATTAATAAAGTCAATTTACAAACAACCAAAATCGATTTCTGAAATCATGATCAATCGTTTCATCCAAGCACTTTTCAAGGACTATGTGAACCATTTTCAACACTCTAATCCTGGACTATATACTGGGGTGGATCTCAGACGAGGATTGGATTCACTAAGAAGCCATTTCCCGCATACTGAGTGATAAACACTAAGTGCTGGATTCAAACCGGCAAGAAAAAACATTTTCAAGTACTTTTCAATGCCTCGCTGCGTTTTTCAAGTACGCTTCAAGGCAAATTTCAAATTCAAGCACTTTCAAGAACTTATGTTAAAATTCAAATTTGTGTGAATATGTACTGCACAAAATCATAGACGCATACATGTAGATGTATATTCTTTATGAGTGATTGAGATTCCAGACATTCTGGTTGATTTTCATTGCTGCAAAATTAATTTAATATGATAATTGATTGCTTATTATTATTATTATTGTTAGGATGGGAGACAAGAATTAATATATCAGCTATGTTATGTGAACAGTACGGTACTAATTTCTACAGTGCAATGCTATGTTCATTTCTCCAAATTCATCAAGTGTAAAAAAATATTCTCTTGAATATTTTGAAACTAATTTGACTGCATTAGGCAGCAACAATCTCCAGTGTTTGCTTTTCAAATGAGATACTGAGATTACAAGGATAAAACTGTGAGCAAAATAATTGGCAATGGTTTTGTGGATGGATAGAATTTAAATATTTTGAACACAGTACAAGAGACCATAAAATTTCAAACTTCTCACACCAATTTAGAAGTTCTCAGCCAATGATAGATCTTCCGTTTGACTGTCATCATCGCCATCAGACTCACTCCCTTCTCCGTAAAAAGATGGCATTTTTACGGAAACTCTCCGTGGCTGCATTCCACCTGTTCCATATTCAGCTAGCTGTCTCAGTTCTGATTCACTTATACTCCTGGATTCATCAACTTCCGATTCCACAGTCGTCTGTCTCTGAATCATCGATCTACGTTCATCAACAGATTTATTAATATTCTGAGATAACTGTTCAGACTGGCTGGCCTCATAAGACGCTCGCCAAGATAAACCATCATCTGATTTGTTCAATGTATAAGTTGGGCCTCTCACTGCGGGTCCCGTATTAGATTTTCCGCCTTCTGACTGACTAAGGGTTTGCGTCATGTATTCTTGTGACTGCATTATGGCGTCAATGTTCATCTGGTCTGGGGTCAAACTACGCATTCCGTAATCACTACCTAGAAATGAAGAAATTGAAGAGGATTAGTAAACTGATCTTATACGAGTAGCTATTCAGTATTCATACAATAGAACCAAGAAAACCCTTGTTTGAGTTAAGACCTGAAACGTTCCACAACTTCTATAAAAAAATTTAATCTAAGGCTGAGCGCCATTCCAAGCCTCATTACGAGGTGAATCATAATTGTCTCTGCTATGAGTTAAATAATTACCACTAGAAAAACCCTCAAGTTTGATCAAGATCTGTTCGTCAATAACAGAGTAGTGATTATTTTAAAATTTAATGGTGGGTCACCATGCGGAAGAAGAGAAGACTATCCACAGGAATGACTGGCCCGATAACCGAGCCAGTAATTCCAGTATTAAATTTTCAAAGTCTTCTCTTATTCTGCAAATGAGTTAAAGGGTTAAGGAAAAACAGTATATTGCGTACCATTTTTACTGGTCATGGTATCAATGAGGGTCTCATCACTTCTGCGTAAGTGCATGCTGCTGATAGGCTGGGCACGGGCAACTTTCTCAGGGCTTGTAGGTCTGACGCTCCGAGGACCACCTGATAATACAAATACAAATTCATACATCCGATCTGTCACGCAATAGATACTACTTATCTGACTTTTGTTAGAGGAAACCAATGAGATGATAGGACAAGCAATGGAGGGATTTGATCTGTCACTCAAGTATATGCCTTCATAATCATATAAATCACTAGTTTGCTGACGTCGCAATAAAAATTCTTTTGAATATTTTAAAATTAATTTGACTGAGCTGTTGCCATTTAATTTAGTGCTTGATAAAAACTAATCTCAATATCTAGTAGAGCTGGGCGGTCTGACGGTAGTACCGTGAGGACCGCGGTATACCGTGAACCGATACTGTGACCGTTGACATTTCCAAATACCGTGAATACCGTCCATAATGTTTGAGCAATATTTGAGAAATATATTCATAAAATCTGACTTGACCAAGGGTAAATAAGTGCTAATAGTGCCAAAAATACAGGCATCCCTAACTATTAGCCGAGTTGAGGTGAAAGGGTCGTTGTAAAAACAAACATCAAGACATCAATTACAAAATAATGACAGGCAGAATTGTATGTCAAACGTACGTCTTGAGTCTCACGGTAAAATTGCTTTATTTAAAACATCTAACATTCTCCGGCCATCCGCCGGTAGTAATTACACTATAATATATTCCCTGTTGTAATTTATTACTCCAAGCATTTTGTCAACGAACAAACACGCTAGAATAACAAAATAACATACAAACTGCGTGCTATTCAAACACAATAGCAATCTCGCAAAGACGTATCTGATTGGTTGTTCATGAACTATACCGTGGGAAAATACATTACTACGCTGAATTATCAATGAAAATTTACTAAAACGTAGTATTTGCTCGCGCCATTTTGATCACGTGCTAATTTATTAACAACAAGCAGCGTTGAAGTCGTTATTTTTTATCTTTCTGGCTTGTTTTAAGAAATTTCTTTAAGGATTAAATCCATTTTAAATAACGACACCTAAAAATTATAGTGTTTTAGTTTTTGTAATTAATTTTTCGACTGGCTATACGTCGGAAGTTCGCGGAAATAGCTTTTTACACGCATTGTTCACGTGAAGCATGGCGAGTAACGAGTCTGCACACCGGGTACTCGGTAATTATCAGAAGCTTTGGAATAAACGAAATCAAGGATTTCTTTTTTCACGAGAGAGTTGATACTTACCTCCCTAATACTTTTGATATTGCTAAATATCGGCTTTCACTCAATAAACACTCAGATTAAAACAGTTAGGTGCCCCTACTGGGCAGGGAGTCAGAGCGTAGTCTGGCGGATGCCAGCCCCACCACCGCGCATGCGCAGACTAGCACTTCCTCTGACTAATTTATTGGCTGATACACATGCAACTATTAAGAGCCTGAAGACCGAGCCTCTGTGGGGTGGAGAGGCCGGGTCCGTATCTAGGGAGTCAGAGCGTAGTCTGGCGGATGCCAGCCCCACCACCGCGCATGCGCAGACTAGCACTTCCTCTGACTAATTTATTGGCTGATACACATGCAACTATTAAGAGCCTGAAGACCGAGCCTCTGTGGGGTGGAGAGGCCGGGTCCGTATCTAGGGAGGTAAGTATCAACTCTCTCGTGAAAAAAGAAATCCTTGATTTCGTTTATTTCACATCAAGAGTATACTTACCTCCCTAATACTTTTGATATTGCCAGAATTCGACAGTGAATTCGGCGGGAGGGAGGCGAGGTCAAAAGACCAGCTCATCCCTATACGCTTTTCTGCGTTTAAGGCACTTAAACTTCTGAAACTGTATGAAAAAATAGTCAGGATTTGACTAACCATCGGATAACACCACCGATGTATGAGAGATGACCGAATGTCATATGCGCTCCCCCCCTCCTTCCTGGGAGGAAGAGTCGAATGACCTCAATGTCCTATACGCTCTCTACGTACAAGTGCCATGTACTACAGGACAGAGACGAAAAAACTCCATTTTCGTATACTCTCAACAATGAACCACATAAATACACAAAACCATCATCATATTAATAACGGGTAACGTGACAAGACAATCAACAATGGACAACCCATGCACAAGACTGACCTTGTTGAAATGGCTGCTGACATCCTCTTCCCATTGGTGAAGAATGATGCAGTCCCAAAAAAGTGGTTGTTTCCATAAATTAATTGTGAAATATATAAGCAATGAGGAAACCTCATCAAAAATATAAGCCTAGTTATTTTTTCAAAATCGACAAGGCGAGAGGATTAGAGGTGTCACGGAGATAATGGTCTGTAAAACTTGACTCACAGTGCCACTGAGCCACCGACATAATATCATCCACAGGGACCCCATTAAATAGGGCAGTGGATGTCACTACGCCGCGGACACTGTGAGCCTTGGCCACGTCAACCTGCTTCCCGGTGGCGGATTTATGACAAAACTGAATGCATTCTACAATCCACCTGGAAATGGTGTCCTTAGAAGCCCTGCCATGGGGTTCAATATATGACAACCATAACGCCGACTGGTCGGTGCGCCACTCCGATGTACGTTGTTTGTACCGGAGAAGCGCCCGGACGGGACACCATGCTTTAGAATTAGGATCATATCTAGTTAAAGCAGGCAAAACAATAGGTTGACATGGATATTTCAACGACTGATTCTTAGCCAAGAAATTAATCCTAGGTAGCAGCTTAAGGCCTTCCCCTGAAACCACAAAACGGTCATCCTCGGCTGATAAGGCATGAATTTCACTTCTACGCCTAGCCGAGGCCGCAGCAATTAAAAACACAGTCTTCAGTGTTAATAGTTTCATAGAAATGGAACTAAGTGGTTCAAAAGGCTTATCACCTAGTACTTGAAGCACTAGCGATAAACTCCAAGACGGAATCACAGGGGGATTCCTTGGTCTTAGATTGCCCATGCCTTTAATTAATACATTTAATGTATTTACTTCATCACTTCCCCTCTTAGCCAAGCAAGGAATAACAGACATTAAAGCTGACTTATAACCAGCAATAGAGTTAGGCTTGAGGCTATAGGCATCATACAGGTGACAGAGGAAATCAGCTACTACCTGAATAGATGAATCCATTGGATCAATACATCTTTTTGAGCACCATTCTGCAAATCTGTTGATTTTATAATTATATGCTCTGGAGGTTGACCCCCTCCTGGCCTTGGCCATAAACATGGCTGCTTGCTCAGAAAAGCCCTCCTTAATTCTAGATTCCTTGACAACATCCACGCAGCCAATCTGAACATTGACGGATTGTTGTGAAGGGCCTTGCCCTGGAAGATAATGTCGTCCATCAGAGGCAGAGGAACCGGATTGCAGACCAGAAGGTTCAGCAGATCCGTATACCATGATCGGCTTGGCCAATCCGGGGCGATCAGAAGCACTTGGCATTCCTCTTGTCTGATTTTCTGAAGAATTTTTGGAATCAGGATTGCTGGAGGGAATGCGTATGCATACATTCTCCCCCAGCTGATAGCTAACGCATCTGTTGCGAAAGCGCTTGGATCCGGAATCGGAGAGACGTACGTCGTCATCTTCGCATTCTTCTTCGTTGCGAACAAATCGATGTTGGGTTTCCCCCAATGGTCGAACAGACGATCCGCCACACAATGATTTAGTTGCCATTCCGTGGGTAAAACACTCATCCTTCGGCTCAATGAGTCTGCTAGCAGATTTAACCTTCCCGGAATATGAACTGCTTTCAAGGTAACCTGGTGATCCAGGCACCAACAAAGCAGTCTCCATGTCATCATACAGAGACTGGGCGACTTCGTTCCGCCCTGGCGGTTTATGTAAGTCACAACTGTTGAGTTGTCTGAACGAATAAGAACAATCTTGCCCTGAACTTTCTGTAAGAAATGTTCCAGGCCCAGGACTACTGCTCTTAGCTCCAGTAGATTTATATGTTCCTTTGACTGTTCCAGATTCCAAAGCCCTGATATCGTGGATTCTTCCAGGCAAGCTCCCCAGCCCTCCATCGATGCATCTGTATACACAGTCACCTGAGGGTGGGGAGGGGTTAGCATAACCCCCACCAAGAGATTCTCTGTGTCCAACCACCATTGCAGGTGATGAATCAGAGGCGCCAACACTGACACGTTCGAGTCCAGCGAACCTGTACTCTGGGTCCATTGTGTCATGAGAAATAACTGTATCGGCCGCCTGCGTAAGGCGGCCTGAGGAATGACTGGTTCCAATGAAACCATTAACCCCAGCATTCTCAAGTAAACCCGTGCCAGGACATGACGACTGTCGCACACTGACTGAATTAATGAGATGAGTTTCTGAACTCTCTCCTGAGTAGGAAAAACATATCCTGTCTCTAGATCGAAGAACATCCCCAGGTAAACAAACTTCTGGGATGGAGTCAGCTCTGATTTTGGGAAATTGATCATCCAGCCCAAGTCTGTGAGAGTCTTCAAAACAATCTCCAGACTGGCCGATAAACTTTCCTGGGTGTGCGCTTTCAACAGCCAGTCGTCTATGTACGTGTGGACTGCTATGCTTCTCCTGCGGAGGTATGCGGTGATCGCAAGAACCACACGGGTGAAAACCCGAGGAGCCGTGGAAATTCCGAAGGGTAACACCCTGAATTCCCACTGTCTGCCCTGGAATGCAAATCTCAGGAAGCGACGGAAACTCCTGTGTATGGGGATGTGGAAATAAGCGTCCTTCAAATCTATCGACGCTGTCCACATTCCCCTCTCTAACCCCGCCAACACCGAGCGCACAGTCTCCATCTTGAAACTGGGCGTCTCTATGAACTTGTTCAATGGCTTGAGGTTGAGAATTGGTCTCCACCCTCCGGTGTTTTTTGTTACTAAGAACAGGGTTGAATAGAAGCCCGGACACCTTTGTGCCGGCTGAATAGCTCCTTTTTGTATGAGGGAATTTATTTCCTCCTCGATACACAACCTTTGCTCTGGATCTCTCGGATTTGGAGTCCAGATCGGCACTAGAGACAGTCGCGATGGCAGGCCTGTCATCCAATCGGGATGATACCCGGCTGAAAGCCATCGCAAGACTAAACGGTCCTGAGTTAACCGTTCCCACTCTTGCATGTGGTCGGCTAGCCGGCCTCCCACCGGTCCACCTAGGGATAGAGGTGGACATAAGGAGTGCAAGAGCGGCACTGTCTCCTTTGCCAGAAACACCGGAGCGGTTCTCACCGCGGTAACCGTCCCATCAGGAACGATTACCACGCCCAGATCCTCGCGCGCCACGACCAGCACCGCGCGCACCTCGGTGCGCGGGCGGCTGCCTGGCTGACTGCGCCTGAGGAGCCTGCGCCCCCCCTCGCTGCTGGCCGAATCGCACGTGGCCGAGGCCGACGCTGCGATGGTGGTTGGCCTCTGACCTGGCCACCACCACCTCGAGCCTGCAGGGGACGATACGCAGGGGGTGCGGCGCGAACGTTAGCACGACGAAGCACCTCAAACTGCTCGCGCAGCGCCCTCTGGTTATTTACCAGAGTAACCGTCTCCTGGAGGTGCCTACATCCCTCACCTCCAAAGAGACCAGGACCTGTCATAGGCGTACGCAGTAGCCTATTGTACAGGTCCTGGGACAGGCACAGATTGTCCAAGGCAAATGTGCGCCTTGCCCGGACACTCCTGGTCACCGCCCACGTCATACAGTCCAGAGCCAGCTTGATACCATCCTGGATGGCTCGCTGGACTGTGACCGGACTTGGCTGGCGCGATGCGGATGCTGTTACTACCCCTTGTAACAGCTGGGAGACGTGGGACAGAGCGGCAATCGAAGCCCTCCCACTCTCCTCCGCATCACGCAACGCGGTATTTGCTGAACGCAACGCGTTCGAACACAAGACTCCCGTGTCAGAACGGGAGCCTGGCCGCGCATCCTCACCCAAAGCCGCGCGGTCATCCACGCTCGGCTTAGGTACCACACCGTACCGCTGGTAATCCAGGGGCACGATGCGGCAACGCCTGGCCACCTCGCGCGGGGCCTTCGCGAGACGTCCACTCGACTTAATGGACGTCTCCGCCGCCTCGAACATGTCAACGACATGCTCTGCCAGCGGCAGAGAAGGCATAGCGTTAGCAGTAGGCTTACCAGCTAACCACGGCCTGTGGTCACGCTGGCTAGCTGACTGCTCCACGGGCAGATCTGGTCTAACACTCACCAACCACTGGCAAGCGTCAGACCAATCCTCCTCCGTGGCTAGCTGCGAGCGCTCTACAAGACGGGGGCCTTCGTCTTCCTCCTGAGCGCAAGCAACAGAGCTTGACGGCGGATACGCTGATATCCCTGGCAAGCCAGGGAGAGCATGCGGGCCTGACAACACCGGCATGCTAATCTCACTGGCTTGACCAGGAGCAGGCGCCGTGGTAGAGCGCGGGGCACATACCGCCCCACCACGGCCCCGGCCAGCACCAGGGACACTCTCGGCAAGCCGAGGTATGCGGTAACGCTGGCCCTCAGCGCCCAGGGCCACAGTCTGAACCGTGGATTCTACCCCTGCGTGAGTAGAACCGTGGAATAAGTCACCTGTATTCCCCGCGAGGGGTGCACAGACGTCATAATCCATGGCCACGTCCTCAGACGGCGACCCCAACAGGTAATCCTCATCCCCCTGGCCAGACAGATTAGACTCCGGGTCAGCAAAGAGAGCTAACCCGGACTGGCCAGGGAAGGTGCCATAGGAGGTACTGGCACCCGCGGCGTGCGGATACCCCTGGACTGATAAGCAGCCCGCGGGTTCCAGCGACAACCGTGCACGGCCCCTCGGCGGGGCACTAAGCCTGCTGCCACGGTCGTGGAACGCCCCCTCTAATGGGGCCACCTCTGAATCTTCGAACAACGGAAGCGTACTAAGGAAAGGTGATTCAGAGGTGGGGATTACCTGCTCCGAAGCAGATGATGAGGACAGCAAAGGATTTGGTCCAGGAAGCATGCCACGAAGCAACTCTGGAACCAAATCCTTTATTGTCCTCCTCATCTCTCCCAACATCTCGGTCCGGAAGGCCTCCATGTCCACCGCGGACGAGGCCTTCCTCTTGCCCTTCTTACTCACACCCTCTCTTTTCTGCTTCTTCTTCTCCTCCTCCACCACCTTGTCCTTCGCCTGCAAGCACAAGAATTCGGACATTAGCTCGCCCCCCCCCCCCCCCAGTGCTTACATATCTCGCAATTAAGCAAGGGACCACAGGGGCTACACTGATAACAGAGATGAGGCACAAACTTGTCTTTCAAAAACCGTCCACAGGACGCACAACCAGGTCTCTGAAACAGGGCAAAGGACGAGGAGTATGAGCAATCTAGTTAAGCTCAGAAACTCACCAACTCAAGAGAAGGAAATGATCATAAAAATCAATATTCATCAGAAAACCAGCTTCGGACAAACTTTAATTGTTAATAAAGAGCAAGGCTGATTATGACGTCATTAATCCTATGACAGGAAAAAATCGATCCCCAACAAACATCCAAGTGCAAGGACGAATTGTATCTCTAACCAGAACATGTGCAGAATGGACATTTCGACTACACAACCATCAGATATATACTGATAACAATGGCAAATACTGTTAATTATCTCCCTTTCCTCTCTAAATAATTAACATCACCTCATATCAATAATTAGATACCTGACACTTTGTATAGACAAACCATCCAACGTGATGAACTGGAGCACTCCACCAACTGAACGCCTCTTAACTCTCTCCACCTCTAGGGGAAGGAATTGGATCAAGAGGGCAAAGTGAGAAGACCTTTATACTAGGCCTCCGACTCACTGGACATAATTTTTGGTTAGATAACCTAACAGTATTAGTAGGAAATGGAACCATGGTGGAGAGAAACAAACCCTCTGCTGATGTGATGTCCATTACATATCGTCACACAGACCTGCGGACATAAACACAAAGAGAGATTAGTATTATATAGCACCTAGTTGAAATAAACCAACTAAACAAGGCGCTTATCACGGTAACCGCGAGTCCCGGAAACACATTACACCGGGGACAAAACTCGCTAATTTTACTAGAAGTCAGCTGATTTAAAGGTCCTGGGCCCTCCTCTGGCGAAGTCATCCTTCCTGCCATCTTTATCAGGGATAAACACTTCCAAATTCACACAAAAAGACTAAGAATTGAGTCAAGAAAAGCTCTAGCACAAAAACATGTGTAGACTCTCTGCCAATAAATTAGCAAAGAGGAAGTGCTAGTCTGCGCATGCGCGGTGGTGGGGCTGGCATCCGCCAGACTACGCTCTGACTCCCTGCCCAGTAGGGGCACCTAACTGTTTTAATCTGAGTGTTTATTGAGCGAAAGCCGATATTTAGCAATATCAAAAGTATTAGGGAGGTAAGTATACTCTTGATGTGAAATCGGCTATATTCAATGTCGTGTTATATGTATGTGTATAGGCCTGTTTTCACGAGTAACAGAATATACGACTCCAACAGAAATAAGAGTACAACACTCGCCCCGTTTAAACTCGTGGATTTTGTCTGGACTCTGTTTATCAAAGCACTCGACTGTCAAAATAAAATTTACCGTTTGCTGGTCGCACGCATTAATAGCAAGAACAATCCAGATTGAAAATAGTGCACCCCAATGCCTCAAACAGCGGGTTAAAGTTAGCGAGTCAACCACACCCTTTGACCGATATTCCCGTGAATGATATTACGTCAATAAAAATAGTGACCTAATAAAATCGTGAAACTAAACAGTCGCAATAGCCATGTTTTTCTTCTCTAAATCAGGAAGCCGATTTATTTATTTTACCTATATTTACCGTTGATTGGAGATGGAAGTGAAAAGGAAATGGAAAAAATTGTTCTAATTTCGTGGCATGCTTCAAGCTCAGATGACGGTATACCGTGGTACCGCGGTATTTTTTCATGGTACCGATACCGTCATGTAAATATCAATACCGCCCAGCTCTAATATCTAGGTATATTTAATTATTACAAATTCATAGAAATAATTATTATGTTTCAAGAGAGACAATCTGGTTAAGTGATATCTAATTAACTTAATCATGCTAAAGGTTCTCTCTTAATCACCGAAATGTACACCTACGCATACACACATGCGCACACATGCGCATGTGGGCACACACACACACACACACACACACACACACACACACACAGTCTCATTATACTTGATGATAATCATGAATGAGTTTACACGTTTTTACCAGGTGATGTTCGGCCACCAGCTGTGACAGTCACCATAGGGAATGAACTTCGCTTTTGTCCTGTGGGCAGAGATCTCGATACGGCCGAATGAGGGTGTGTGCTCTGGTCAACCTCTTGTCCACCAGTAAGGTCACTTAGGCCAGCATTGGCTACCAATCCTGAAACGGCATTAATTAACCACATTAACATTACCACTCAAGACGGTCAAAAATCAATTACAATACAATTTAATAGATACATGTTTTCTGTTAAATATTTGGAAACTAATTTTAATACTGGGAGGGATTGGTGCCTATGACTCTAAAATCTTCCACAGCTTACCTGTATGATTGTGTTCAATGTACAGCTTTCCTGTCTGTTTGCCGACATTGAGACAAAAGGAATTTCTCGGTGAAAGGGTTAGAATGGATATGCTGGTACTGCTTGATTTAAAGGGTTAATGTTACATGACCATTTCTTGATACCGGTACATACAGGGCTAGAGATTAACCACTGATCTGTGATCCCTGGGACTTTTTCCGCACAGACATCAGTAACTGATCACTTCTTTAGGACAAAAACTGATCCGGCTGTATCACTGTGTTTCAGCAGGCGCAGTTTATGGCACACTTCAAACACGATTTACTGTTTTCTTCATCAACCAGTTGGCGTGATCTGTGTCTTACAACTTGAGTGGTCCAAGCAAACAAAAAATAGCCTCTACACTGGTCTTGAGAAATGTCCATTTGCATGCCAAGAGAACTATATTGTTTTAAAATGTACCACACTATAAATGAGCCAGTCATTCTAATGTTCAATTTTCAAAAATATTATTCTCAAGGCCTACAAATGGGCATTAAGCAAGCAAACATTTTGACCTCTTGATGCTTAATTATCTTAATACTATGCTGTAAATGGGGACTTCAGACCATTTGACAAATTTTTGATTCTATGCAGCATTATAGAGTTTACAGTCATGACGATATAGACAAGTACAGAATTGCAGGGGTATGTGAATTTTCAGGTGTACTGAACCGTATGATGATTTCCCAAGATTTCCATGCTTTGATTTTAAATTCTCAGATTCCATGCCTTTCATAAGGTGTATGAACCTTTGAAATTAACCGTCGTTTAACACTCAAGACGGCTGAAAACAGCTTCTGCAGTGTCTTGGGAAATGTAGTTTTGCACGCCAAGAGAATATTTTTGAAAATTTATCACTAGAATGACTGGCTCGATAACCGAGCCAGTCATTCCAGTGATAAATTTTCAAAAATATTCTTCACTTGATCTACATATATATGGACATTTTCTATGAGAAAATTATATTGATGGTTAAAGGGTTACGACATGAATCCTGTAACTCTGCTTGCCCACACTATTAACATGGGCTTAACCCTTCCATACCTGAATAGATTCAACAAATGTTTCATGTGGATCAAATTAATTTTCTTTAGTTTGTGTAAATTTCACTTTTAATTTCTCAAAATCGTGAAACGAAATTTCATGGAAGTAAATGAAATCACATCTATACTATTGCTGCGCTGCAGATCAGATGAGTCTGGCCAAATGCATTTCCACTCACCAATAGGGTTTCTAACACACGTGTCATGC